>BRDA01014151.1:1766-14134 GCA_036984385.1 Crenuchus spilurus
TATATATGTATGTATGTATGTGTATATATATATATATGTATGTATGTGTATATATATATATATATATATATATATGTATGTATGTATGTGTATATATATATATATGTATGTATGTGTATATATATATATATGTATGTATATGTATATATGTATGTATGTATATGTATATATGTATGGATGTGTATATATATAACATCTGTAGTACTATGCAAATAAAATCAGACCCATGTTTATAATAATAAGTAGAGCAGTATCATCTGCTGGTCACTAGGCTACATCTGGCTTCCCCTGTGTTATTACACTCTTCCTAACACTGTACATCATAATTAATTCCCGAACTTGTACACTGCTGTTGTTTGCACTACCATGTGCATTACACTACATGTCTTTCATTTAATCTGTATGTTTGATTGTATATTCTGTAATTATAGACACATTGTCTATATTACTTGTCCATGTACAGTCTGATACTTTATTATGTTTACTGTACATTGTGTACTTTCTGTACTTTACCTGTATATTGTATATAACACTAGAGAGACTCAGCGGCCAGAAACAAATGTGTGTCGACATACTTGGCCTATAAATCTGATTTTGATGAGTAGTAGCACTTTAGATAGACATTAGACTGGAGAATCTGGCAACCTTTCTTATTGTTGACTATTTGTCATAACAGTTAGTAATAATTTGACAGTAGTTGTGTTGGCACGCGTCGTTTAGGTGAATCCATGATTGTCACATTTGGCTCACATGAGATGAGACCTTCAGTAAACATTCATTTCAGCTGTATCGTGTGAAAGCTTTGTTTCGTGACTGAAGTGAACCACACTGACAAAACCTCTTCCTTCTAGTCTTTCCTGGCATTTTCTGCCACTTCACCACTTCTTCTTCTGATTCTTCTTCAGGTGCATGCTCAGCACTCACATGTGACGCTTGCGTGCAGTTGGGTCCTCAGTGTGCGTGGTGCACGCAACAGGTAAGGAGAGTCCAGAAACAAGAAGGTGAGCAAGTGAACTGTGATCCACTAGCTTCTACTGGAGACCAGTAGTGCTCATGGTTCATACTTGATGTTCAGCCTAGTATCCAGACCTACAAGCCATCAAGTAATGTGAAAGACTGCATTTTACAGTGCATCTACTGTTATTTATTTGAACAGTACTTTACTGGATACTGAATTACAGTATAGTAGAATTTATTTTATGGTAAAACATGTAACAAAAAACTGGTGTGGTTTTTCCCAATTTTTATCCCCTTCCCAAAGTAGCAGTAGCCAATTAGCCCATCCCCTCCTTTAGGATTCTCCCCATCACTTCTGCACTGTCCCTAACTCTAGGAGGGTGAAGACAAACACAAGCCTCCTCCGTTGCATGTGATGCGGCCAGCACCTCTTTTTGAACTACCACTGATACACCGTCACTGGGGAGCGAATGCACTCGGAGGAAAGCGCAGGATTCCCAGCTCTGAATGGACCAATCAGTAGACACCTGAGTCAGCAGACATTGCAATGTAAAAGTGATAGATAGTGCCCAGAGAGAGCACTGCCAATTTTCGCTCTCTTGGGCCCCGGCTGTTGATGGCAAACAGCATGACTGGGATTCGAACTCACAATCCTCTGATCATAGTGTCAGCATCTTAGCCTGCTGAGCCACTTGGGGCCCCCATTTCAGTTCATTTTAATGATGAAATTTAATTTGATATACGAGCATTTTAGTTATGAGCTCTGTCACAGAACAAATGAAACTCGTAAGTCAAGGTTCCACTGTTTTACATGGAAATGATTTTACTCAAACTCATACATCAATCAGTCATGACAGGTTAATACGGCTAATTATACTGTCAGTGCCACAAAAACAGCTGTGATAGAGACTCTACAAGACCTCTGATGTTGTCATATGGTGTCTGGTGTCAAGACGATCCTTTTACATCAGTAATCACCAAACCTCCTCCTGGAGATATACCGTCCTGTAGATTTCACCTCCAACCCAAAGAGATCTTCAAGCTAATCAGGAAAACTAAACCTAGAATTGGTAACTACAGCTTTTAGAGTTGATCACGCTTGCTGTTGCAGAACATCCTAGAGATGATCTGATTGAGATCAATTACCACTGCTGACCAGGAGCCCACAAGCCTTACTTGTTCAGAGATGCTCTAACTCTTTTCCAAGTGTCACACGTCTGCACACATACACTACCAGTCAAAAGTTTTAGAACACCCCAATTTTTCCAGTTTTTTTTTTTATTTATTGAAAATGATTCAGTTTAATGTCTCATTGCACTCTAGGACTTAAATAAGACATCATTTAATCAATTATAGTAATAGAACAACATGTATTCTAAACTTTGGACTCATAAAAGTAGCCACTTTTGGGCCCTTGAGCCACATAGTGACTCTTCTACATCATTGTGTTCACACATTCAACTAATTAGCTACTTAACTGCTTATTATTTATTTAGTTTGTTTGTTCATGTCTGCAGAACTTCACAGGCTTGTTGGTGGATGGTGAACGTTGTGGCACACTGGAGGAGCTGAGTGCACGAGGATGTGCAGAAGAGGAGGTGGAGTTTCCACAAACCCACATCGAGCTGCTTCAGGACAACCCGCTGGGCAAGAGAGCAGTGCCTACTTCTCTATCTCACATAGCACCACAGAGGATGGCCCTCACTCTCAGACCTGGTGTGTATTACACTGATTTTAAATGCGTGATTCATTGAAAAATCAACCTTCACTTTCCCTTAAGTTTCTAAACTTCTGTTCTTTAGTTTGGCACTGGACAATACAAAACTAACTGGCTAGCCAAAAATGGAAGGCTAGGTAACCCAACATAAACATCTGTTTATTATTAGACTCTTATTAGATTGCTAAACTAAAGAATAAACACATTACAGCTAATTCTGTTCAGTCTAAATTGTTCTCGGATGTCTTCATAGATGGTACATGACTTTATTTGGGGTGAAAAATGCCCAGATGTGTTTCTACATACCCATAAAAAACCACATGATTTCTAAAAACCAGCTGTTTTCCCTTTTATGGTGAACTCATGAATAATTCAATGCGCTCTGCTCTGATTGGCTCCCGGGGAAGCATCTGACAGGGTGAGCTGCTCTGATTAAGATTCACAGTATGTCAGTATCACAGTAAATATTTTTATCCAGATGTACCAACATAAGTACATTTCTCCATTCCAGAGTACCTGTACTACATCATTAAGGGTGAAAAATAAGATAAGTAAACAAGAAATTGAGCAATAGACTTATTTAGAGTAAATTCAGTCTCAATTCTAAACAATCTCAGATCTCGTGTACAGAACATTTCAAATATTTGCTTACTTAAGATGCCAAGATAACAGGATTAAGCTTATTGCTGCTGAGAGACTGGAAATAAATGCTTTTGAGCTGGATGTATATATTGTATGTTTAATCATTTCCCAATGTGTTAAATTCAGATGTGCATTAGTTTCCTGTAGAGGAGTTCTTCATTCATATTCTCCCTCCACAAAGGGTCACAAACATCTTCAGAAGACCATATCATCAGTCAATGTTGTTTCTCTTTTTGCTCGTCAGGAACGCAGGTGACGTTCCAAGTAAAAGTGAAACAACCAGAAGATCACCCAGTGGATATGTATTACCTTATGGACCTGTCAGCTTCCATGATTGATGACCTGCAGACCATGACAAGTCTGGGGTCGTCTCTTTCCAAAGAAATGGCCAATCTCACCAGTAAATTCAGACTGGGATTCGGTTCTTTTGTGGAGAAGCCAGTTCTGCCCTACATCAAAATCACTCCAGAGGAGTTGGCTAACCCCTGCAGGTATTGCTGTCCTCACACAGCCGTATGCTATGTTCAGACATCAAGTCCAAATGTGATTTTTGGCCTATCTAGACTGTATCCACATTGATTTTTGGTAGATTTTGCAAATTTGATATAAGCCACATTATTTGGAGGTGGTTTGAAATGTGATTACAGTCCGTCTCAGTCAGGATGCTCTGTATTTCCAGTTGGCTTTCAAACGATCACGTCAAATCCAGAGAGACTGAAAAGTGGGGATCCAAGAAACGCACCACAAAGGGCACCACAGTGGAGTCTTAGGTTGCCAGGTCTTAAAAAACTCTACAGCCCACTGTCTGACCACAGTGTCTGTCTTACACACTTAAAGCTAACGCATCTAACCCAATCTAAAGAGTCTAATCACAGTTGTTTGAGGAAGTTATTATTGCTTTTTATTACCATTAAATCTCATTTTAATCTGACTCTAATTTCTATTTTCACATCCCTCCACTGGGGTGTTCTAATATTAGAAGTCTACCTAAGGCATCTCCAGCACTATTTGTCTACTGTGTGTCTAAGAGAGTTTTTGGTTAAAGTAGTCCAAAACCTCACCACCTTTACCCACGAGTGCATTAAAATAAATACAGCAATTTTGTGAGAAAACTGCAAACCTGGCAACTCTGAAGCCATGTCACCAGAGCGGCTGTAAATACTGATGCCTGCATTGCTACCACAGAAACCCAAACACGTAGACTAGACAGAGATGTGTGGACAGACACATCAGATCTGATCACTTACTAATAACAGTGTGAACAGTCATCTCAGCAGTCCAACAGCCATCTCACCCCTCCCTTCAATCCAGCTCACACTTACTATTACAAACATTAGCAAACAGGACAGACCGTACTGACCTACTGGTCCTTCTTGGACGTTTTTATGCCTTTCAGCTCTTGATGAAGTTGATCAGCTTCTTGTTTGTACTTTGAAATTCCACCTTAAATGACAGGCACTTAGACAGGTGCCTTAGATGCCAGAATGTAACTGCTGCACCATTTAAGGTGGAACAGAAAAAAAAGAAGCTGGCCAATAGGAAGCCTTCAACCTTGTCAACTTTCTTCAGACTGTCTACTAGAGGTCTGCGCGGGACTGATTTTTTAGTCCCACTCCTGCCCGCTCCCGCACGTTTTCGTCCTGCTCCCGCCCGCTCCCGCCATAAAATCGTCATATTTATCCCGCTCCCGCCCGCCACATAAACGTGTTTGTCCGCTCCCGCCCGCAGTACTCACCGGGGGGAGGGGGGGTGTTTCGTTCGCGCACGCGAGTTGAGTTGTCCTCCAGTGTGTGTGGGATGCACAAGCAGTCTCTTTCAGAGACAGAAGGAGGGGCGGATGTTGCTGGATTGGTTCTGGGTTGGATGTAAGATCCGGAGATACTGAGAAAAAACCTGGAGTAATTGCTCCGTAGCTCCACCCTAGTACTGCCCCTGATCCTCACATCAATCTGATTAACTATACAGAGCTTAAAACGTACTTAAATAATGTGCTGATAGAGAATAAAATGACTGAGCAGATCCAGCATCATACAGAACAGACTTTTCTCTCCTTAACAATGAGCATTTTTACATGAAACCAGATTCATATATAACTCACGCTAAGCTGCTGATGAGATCAGTGTTACTGCACATCTCACAGACGGTAAGTTACTCACATAAACAAATTAATCACATCTACCAACACAGGATGATGACTACATTAATAAAACACTAAGACAGCACAAAACAACTGCATATAATAACCGATATGAACAATTTATAACTTTTAACACCGTTACAACCCGCAACTGCTTCTGGGTGATGACGTCACCATCGACATGGCCAATCAAATCTAATATTTAAAATTATGGCCTAATGAATAATTATTAGTGCAGAGAGAGCCCGTCTCTCTCTCTCTCTCTCTCTCTCTCTCAAAGCACACGCGCCTTTGTATGTGTGTGTATGTGAGAGAGAGAGACAGGGAGAGAAAGCACGCAGGTTTGTTTGTGTGTGTGTGTGTGTGTGTGTGTGTGTGTGTGTGTGTGTGTGTGTGTGGGCAGGGAGACTGAACGTCTGTTCACGTGACGCTCCGCCAGTATTTTGACTTCCTTACTGACTGTTTAGCTGCATGATTCTAATCATTTTCTAGACTATTTATTAATTTGCAGGATTTTTAGACATTGACGTCTCGTCCCGCTGCCCGCGACGACTGACTGACTGACCGACCGCTCCCGCAAGAGACGATTAATTGTTGTCCCGCGCCGCAAGGTATTGTAACGGGTCCCGCGGGTACCGCGGGAGTCCCGCGGTAATGCAGGCCTCTACTGTCTACTGTTACAACATCTCAACAATGTTAATACGACACCTCACCATGTCTTGAAAGAACATCTCTCTCAGTATTGTGTTTGTTTTTTTCTTCTTGACAGTGCTATGAACCTCAAGAAACAGCCCCTACCCTTCCCCCTGTCCTGTGCACACGCACAAATGTCCCTATTGATTGACTAGAACAGCCAATTGTAGATCAGACAGATATTCACTGATTTTAAATTAAGGTGTTTTGAATCAAAATTGGTAACTATATATAAATGTTTAACTTTGTTATTATTTTTTTCATGATAGTGCACATTTCATTTTTCGTACTGCTGCCGAGACATCACAAGGCAGCCAATGCACTCAGTGCAGCATACCCAGTTGTGATAGATTGCCTGGCAGACAACATTACTTAGTAGCGGTGGGGAGAGAGTGCTGTCTTACCCGCCCAGTGAGAGTATGGCCAAATTTTAGGCCCCGAGGATTGTGGGATTTGAACTTGCAATCCTCAGATCATAGTGATAGCACCTTAGTCTGCTGAGCCACTTAGGGCCCTTAATTTACTTTTTGGTGATGTCACAAAAACCAACATGTATAGCAGCTTAGCCCCGCCCATTCATGATGGTGAAGTATTTTATCTCTTATTGTTTTTGGAATGAGGCACAACACAGAACAGTCAATCAGAGTAGAGGTCATTTACACGACCTTAAAGGCGCAATAACAAAAAATGTTCAGGTCTAAAGGATGAAAAGAGGTTAAAAAAGGTCATTTCTAAAATGAACAGTAACTTTTAGGGTAATGCCCATAAGCCTGTAAACATGATCAAGTTGTGACAACATTGTCTGTGTTCTGAAAATGTTGCTGTAATGTTGTGACAAGGTTTTATGCTGGGAAGGGTTTGAAATGACTTGACGTAATATGACTTTTAATGAGAATGTTGCCTGCTATGGCATTGCTTTGTTCTCCAGGAGTGTAGATTACTACTGTCTGCCCACATTTGGATACAAACACATCCTACCATTGACGAGCAGCACGGATAAGTTCAACAAAATCATTTCCAAGCAGCATGTCTCTGGGAACAATGACAATCTGGAGTGCGGCTTCGACGCCATCATGCAGGCGGCAGTGTGTGGGGTGAGAGTTTTTATGGGACTCTTTTCACTCTCAAGCATCCTCGTCAAACTGGTTCCCTGCTTTTGTGAATGGAGGTCATTTGAACTGATGTGGAATATCTCCCCTAGGACAAGATTGGCTGGAGAACTGACTCCATGCGTTTGTTGGTGTTTGCGAGTGATGGAGATTCACACTTTGGAATGGACAGCAAAATGGCCGGCATTGTCATCCCTAATGATGGCAGGTGTCATCTAGACAGCAACAATGAGTACTCCATGGCAGGCCATTTGGTAAGGTGTAGCCTGCAGTCTCTGAAATGTATTTTTGTTAATGGATTTATTAGTGCACAATGGAAAAGAATGAAAAGTCATATTATACCTTTTATAAATTCTAAATTCTAAAGTTCATTCTTCCTTTTTTGGAATGAACTCGGCCCAGAATGTCACAGATGTCACATGACAGGGTTTGCTGCATGTATAAACAAGTGAGCACACCAATCAGTTTTAGCAGAGTGTAAAACCGTCATCATGGACAAAGGTCTGACTGTCCAAAAGGCCTGATAATAGTGTAAAGGGTGGACAGTGGTACCATATTTCTTTGTGGGATGTTCTAGAGCTGCCATAGTGAACTGAGAATGGACTTCTCATACATTGATTGCTTCCCAACTATTGATGGACCACTGATGCTAGAGGAGAGAGTGCCCTTGAGCAAAGCAGCACCAACTGCTCCCTGGGCACTGTTGTTGATGACTGCCCTGTGAATGTGTACACTTACTTCACCAGTGGGTTAAATTGGGATTAAATTCCTGTTGGTAGTCATGTCATGTCATGTCATACACCGTCATCGCTTCGCGATGGTAGGCTGCACAGACGAGTCACTTCTCTCCAATGCCATCTGTCTCTGGTTGCTTGTAGCAGGCTAGCACCTGATAATCCAATCCACGTCTTGATGTTATCCATCCATGTTATTCTTGGTCTTCCACGTCTTCTGACTCCCTCCACAAGTCCAGTCATAACACTTCCTTCAATGCTCTCATGTGCTGCCTCATCACATGACCAAAGTAACATAACTTGTGGGATTTAACGTGCATCAGTAACTCCTTTTGAGTTCTAGCATCTCATAGACTTGCTCAGTGGTCATCATCTTCATCCATGAGATCTTCAGCAACTTCCTGATGCATTTTGTTCTCAAAAGCCTGAATACGTCTTTCTTCCTCTTTCTTCAGTGTCCAGGCTTCACATCCATATGTAGCTACTGGCCAGACCAAGGCTTTCATCAAAAAAAAAAAGAAAAAAATCTTAATCTTAATTGGCTCTGTAAGATGACAATGTCAAGATGACATTTGACAGTGTAGAGATCTACAGATCTGCACTATATTGACTTTGTGAACTGTATACATAGATCACTACTGCTTTAAAGACCAATAGTGCATCTCAAAATAGTAGAATATGCTGAAAACGTTCATATGTGTTTATAATTTCATTCAAAAATTTCATTAAACAGAGTGGGATTTCACATCTTTTACTCTTAATATTGCTGCTGTTTGAGTTGTAATTTAAAGTGGACATATTATGCAAAACTCACTTTAGTCACACTTTCTATGAAGCTTGCATGTATACGTAATTATAAATGTGGCTATATGTGTGTATATATATATATATATATATAATATATATATATGTGTGTGTGTGTGTGTGTGTGTGTGTGTGTGTGTGTATATGTATATGTATGTTTATAACTTGGTGGTAATTTTGAATGTCCATAATGCTTTATAATTGTAATAAGGCCTTTATAACAGCACAGATCATTATTTGCTTATAATTCATTATAATGAATTATAACATTAATGTTATAACATGATTATAAGTCATTAGAGTTTATAAATATGCTTGCAAAGCATTATTACCAAGTTATAAAGAGTTATAAACACATTTATAATGACTTATACATACAGGCTTCATAGAAAGTGTTATCCTCACTTTTTTGTGTTTTTGTATATCCACTTGTGTCTCTACTGCTCCTATAAACACATCAAGCATGAAAAAAACCTCCATCTGTTTTATGCTTCAATGAGCCACTTGAATGACTCCCTTATTGTAATGTATTGTAAATTTGCATAGAACCACCCTGGCACCACCCCTCACTGGTCAACTCCCACCAGAGCCCCACCCACTAGATTAGTTGAAGATCTGCCATTTTGGGCTGCTGTGATTACAGGAGCGCTATGACAAAAAGAGAGATAGTATGTGTGTGTGTGTGTGTGTGTGTGTGCTTGAGAGAGAGAGAGTGTGTGTGCTTGAAGGTCTTTGTGCTCTGGCTCCGACTCAGGGTCGAACATATACGGTTGGACATTGCCTCTGTGTTCTGTCATTTTCATGTGTAGTAAACTTTGGTGTTGGGGCGTGGCCAGCAACAGCTTATTTGCATAAAAGTGAAAGAGACCTTTCACGGCTCATTCTGAACGAGATTCAAACTGGCAAGAATAGAACTGTTCATAGACCTGTTCTAACTATACAAAAAGAGGTATCATATGTTCTCTTTAACTCCAAATGACATATTCGAATCATTTGAGATTCTGTATTTTTAAGGTCATACTGGTCAACATTAGAACAATTAAAGGCTTGAAATATGTGCATTTATGTGTAAAATCTGATTTTTTTTTTATTATTCAATTATGAATATTCAATTATACAATTCTAGTCACTGTGTGTGATGTAGGATGTCCTGATCAGCATGTGAGGTTGTGTGTTTTTTCTCTCATATTTAGGAGTACCCAAGCTTAGGGCAGCTCATCGATAAGCTGGTGGAAAACAACATCCTCCTCATATTTGCAGTGACAGCCAAGCAGATACAGAACTACAAGGTGAGATAAAGCCTACACAGGAACCTTTAGTGTCATGTTTATTCATTTTAAACCACAGTGACTAAAATGTAAAGTGTGTGTGTGTGTGTGTGTGTAACCTGAGAATGCCTTCAGAGAAAAAGCTAGTGTATGTATCATTGAGAACAGGGTAGATGGTGTAATTGTAAGCATTTTGAGCTGTTCAGACATGCTCAAACATGAATGGAGCCATATTTTCTTCTCCAAGATCTCTTTATAGGCTCTGACTCTTCTGTTCACTTCAGTACAAAAACATCAGCTTATTATTTATACACTAATCTTGTCAGTAACTACAACTACAGACTGTAGTTCATCTGTTTCTCTGTATACTGTGTTCACTCTGTTCTTCAATGGTCAGGACCCCCACAGAGCAGGTGGATCATTCTCCGTGACACTGATGTGGTGGTGGTGTGTTAGAGTAGACCAGTCACAGCAGAGCTGTGGGTGTTTTTAAACACCTGCAGCCATTGGGACATCTATAATCTAACCCCCAACTGTTCCCAGGGTGCCATGGCCAGGGCTGCGCACCGCTTTTGGGCACATGCCTCATAGTGTGAACTATTCAGCCAACAGTAACAAATAATATTGGACTAGAGGATGACCAACACAAACTGTGTAACTCTGTCTGATCCACTCAACACACACTAGCACACCACCACCACGTCAGTGTCACTGAGAATGATCCACGTGCTTTGTGGTGGTCCTGACCAGTGAAGAGCAGGATGAGAAACAGATGGACTACAGTGTGTAATTGTAGAACTACAATGTGCACTTCTGTGGTCATTGTAGCTAAATTAGACAGTGAGTAAAGACGTCATGTTAATGTTATCTAATGTCTGAACTTGAGTCTTTTATAGAAATTGTCACAGTGACCAACGTTTCTCCATCTGTTTTCCATTCTCAACAGAATTATGCAAATCTAATTCCCGGTGCTACAGTCGGGGTGCTGGAAAGCGACTCCGGGAACATTCTGGAACTTATCATGACTGCATATAAGGTACACTGATTATCTCTGTGTCTGTACACTCTTAAGAGTTAAGGTCCCATAAAAGGTGATGCCATAGAAGAGTGTATTTAGTGGACTACTGGTTGTACTGGGTGAGGTTTTGACTACAATTGATGTTGCTTTGGTTGTATTGGATGGGGTTTGGTTGTATTGGATGGGGTTTTGGTCGTATTAGATGGGGTTTTGGTAGTACTGGATGGGGTTTTGGTAGTACTGGATGGGGTTTTGGTCGTACTGGATGGGGTTTTGGTCGTATTGGATGATGCTTTGATCGTATTGGATGATGCTTTGGTCGTATTGGATGATGCTTTGGTCATATTGGATGATGCTTTGGTCGTATTGGATGATGCTTTGGTCGTATTGGATGATGCTTTGGTCGTTTTGGATGATGCTTTGGTCGTTTTGGATGATGCTTTGGTCGTTTTGGATGATGCTTTGGTCGTATTGGATGATGATTTGGTCGTATTGGATGATGATTTGGTCGTATTGGAAGATGCTTTGGTCGTATTGGAAGATGCTTTGGTCGTATTGGAAGATGCTTTGGTCGTATTGGATGATGGTTTGTTTGTATTGGATGGGGGTTTTGGTTGGATTGGATGGGGGTTTTGGTTGGATTGGATGGGGGTTTTGGTTGGATTGGATGGGGTTTGGTTGGATTGATTGGGGTTTGGTTGGATTGATTGGGGTTTAGTAGTATTGATTGGGGTTTAGTAGTATGGATATGGTTTTGGTTGTATTGGATGGGGTTTGGTTGTATGGATGGGGTTTGGTTGTATGGATGGGGTTTGGTTGTATGGATGGAGTTTGGTTGTATCGGATGTTGCTTTGGTTGTATCGGATGTTGCTTTGGTTGTATCGGATGTTGCTTTGGTTGTATCGGATGTTGCTTTGGTTGTATTGGATGGGGTTTGGTTGTACTGGATGGGGTTTGCTTGTATGGGATGTTGCATTGGTTGTATTGGATGGGGTTTGCTTGTATTGGATGGGGTTTGGTTGTATTGGATGGGGTTTTTGTTGTATTGGATGGGGTTTTGGTCGTATTGGATGGGGTTTTGGTAGTACTGGATGGGGTTTCGGTCGTATTGGATGGGGTTTCGGTCATATTGGAAGGGGTTTTTGGTTGTATTGGATGATGCTTTGGTCGTATTGGATGATGCTTTGGTCGTATTGGATGATGATTTGGTTGTATTGGATGTGGGTTGGGTTGTATTGGATGTGGGTTGGGTTGTATTGGATGGGGTTTGGTTGTATGGATGGGGTTT
>BRDA01014154.1:755-31510 GCA_036984385.1 Crenuchus spilurus
TTTTTTATTTAAAGAACATGGATCTGTCAAAGTCTGCTTTTCACCACAAATGTTTGTGGAAGTGTATCATTGCACAAACAGAAGATTTCTGAGGACCTCAGAAAAAGAGTTGTTGATGCTCATCAGGCTGGGAAAAGGTTACAAAACCATCTCTGAAGAGTTTGGACTCCACCAATCCACAGTCAGACAGATTGTTTACAAATGGAGGAAATTCAAGACCATTTTGACCCTCCCCAGGAGTGCTTAACCAACAAAGATCACTCCAAGAGCAAGGCGTGTAATAGTCGGCAAGTTCACAACGGACCCCAGGGTAACTTCTAAGCAAATGAAGGCCTCTCTCACATTGGCTAATGTTAATGTTCATGAGTCCACCATCAGGGGAACACTAAACAATAGTGTGCATGGCAGGGTTGCAAGTAGAAAGATATTGCTTTCCAAAAAGAATATTGATGCTCGTCTGCAGTTTACTAAAGATCACGTGAACAAGCCAGAAGACTATTGGAAGAATGTGTTGCGGATGTATGAGACCAAAATAGAACTATGTGGTTTAAATGAAAAGTGTTATGTTTGGAGAAAGGAAAACACTGCATTCCATCATAAGAATTCCATCTGTGAAAGGTGGTGGTAGTATTTTGGATTAGAATTAAAGGCTTAATTTTTAGAATTAAAAATCCGATTTTAAGTTAGCTGTTCTGCCTGTAATGTAAACGAATCTGTCCCTGAAATGTCTCGCATGCGCACACTGATATGTGTATACACTTTGCCTTGGTCACCAACAACAAGCGTCAAATTTGTGCAGGGTTGCCAGGTTTGCACTCAGGTAAACCTTCGGATTTAGCAGTTTGCAGGGATTTTGCACTAAATTTAAGAAGAAATTGATGAGAAAGTAAGATATGAAGAAGACACGTTTTAAAGCTCATTGAAATTTATGTGTCACTTTAGACTTTGGGCTAGTTTCTGCTTATCTAGTGTGACTTTCTGTTACAAAGTTGGTATGAGGTTTTGGGAATCTGGCAACCCTGTATTTGGAGACCACTGTTTTAATAAAACTAGATAAACAGACATGTTAGTAGCTAATATGTGCATGCTGTTTCACTCTGGAGGACAGTAAACAGGTGGTGGACTGTACATGATCAGGTGAGGAAGGTGAATAAATGCCAGCTGGCTGCTTTTACTGTTTTTACAGCAACGTGAGTAAACGAGAGAAGCCAACGCTGCCTCATGCATGTGTACAAGCAAAAAGACATGAAATTTGATCTGACTGGTCACATTCAAGTCACATGTCCACAGATCGGATACGTGTCTGATCTACAACCACATATGAAAGTGACTCATCTGATTTGAAAAGATGGGATTTGACACATCCGCACAGCCCTAAAAAGATCAGATCTGAGTCACCTCAGCCTGGTAATGTGAACATGGCCAAATCGTCCTGCATTGTTACTGTGTATTTAAGATGAATATGCAAATCAACTTGTTCTGATAGGCTGCCTGGTTATGTACCTCACAAAAAAAGCAATCTTATCATTTTAGTATACTCTCTGTACAGGCTTGATGCACTGGCCAAGTACACCACTGATCCCAGGACTTCACAGATGCTACGAGACAGGGTTCACTACATGAATAAATAAGTGAGCACATCAGTCAGTTGTAGGATGTTCTAAAGCCGCCATAGTGAAAGTGTACTGAGAATGAACTTCTTGTACATTGGGTGCCTCCCAGCAGTGACAGTGTTACCCTATGGGTGCCAGAAAGGAACAATGACTCTGGTGAGTTGAAATTGTCACAAGTGCCTCCAGATGCCTTCTGTCATCTAATACAGTCCATGCCACAACGTCTCATTAGTGTCATCTAAGTCAAAGGTGGCTATTCCAAATATTAGGTCGGTGGACATAATATTCTGACATGACTGTCTATATGCAAATGCAAAACTTGTAGTTTTGCAGTCTATTTTCATTGTGGTGACAAATTCAGTTTAAATGATATCAGTGACCATTTATTGTAAAATGAGATAGAGTGATTACCTCATTACTATTATTGTCATTTTTCATTAATACGTGAATTATTGTCAGCTTTTTTAGACATGATCTCATAATTTTCATAATTTGAGATACTATTTGTCAAAATAATGTGTAAGCAGGCTGTGAGGCGAGACTTGTCCAAGACAGTGAAAACTGGCAATGGCAAATACGTGACAGAACATGGGGGCGTGGCCGCTGCGTCAAGACGCTGCGTCAAGGGGAAGGTCACATAATGACTATTTCAAAAATTAAAATAACTCAGAATAATGAGATGAAATTTGATTCAAGAGTTTTATTCATATGCACAATAATTAGACAGTAATGAAATTCAAGTCCTTCACTCACAACTATTAAGACTTATGTAAAAATAAACTTTAACATGAGTTAAAGACTAGACATAAATAAACTTGTGACATAAAGATAACTTGACTAGATATAAGTAGGTAGCTTATGTTGCTGACGTTGCTGTAGTGTTGTGTAAGAGTATGGCAATGACATTACATTAATAAATAAATAACATTTCCCTTTATAATAATCCTAAAACATTCGGTAGTTTTATTCATGTTAATATGTACATGGGTTTCTCTATGAGTATATAATTACAGTATAACAGGACACTTCTAACCGACATAAACAAAACTGCTAGCTGTCCAATCAGAGCGCTCTGAAGGCTGAACTGACAAATTTATCCGCTCTCATTGGCCAACTCTGGGTTCAGTCACATAAAACTTTTTATACAGTTTTGAGTTGCCATGTTCCCAGTTTTTCCTCCTAGGTGTCAATTTTGAAAATGCATTCAAGGGTAACATTTCAGAGGTACCGTGGTGCGGGGTTTTTGGGCTATTTTCTAAATGTATCAGAAAGCTTTTATAAGTATGACAGTAGAAAAGGACTAAATTACATACCGAGTGAATAAATGGGTTGTTAAACTAGGAGAAGCAATTGAGGGTGAAGAGCATCTGATGGAGATGTTTTAACCCAATTACCCTTTATTAAATTAACCTAATATTATACTGACCGTAATCAGATCTGAAATTATAGGTTAGACCAGAGAGGAAAGAAAAGGGATGCCATCTTTAAAATGATTTAAAACAATTTTTTTCATTTTGTTCCTAATAATAATAATAATAATAATAATAATAATAATAATAATAATAATAATTATTATTATTATTATTATTATTATTATTATATTATTATATTATTATATTATTATATAATTATATTATTATTATTAATAATAATAATAATTATTATTATTATTATTATTATTATTATTATTATTATTATTATTATAGAAAAGCAAATTAATGACAAAGCAAGATATTTTAAAAAGAGTAATCCACCGATACTTTTCTATTGTATGTTATTGAACGCTTTGGGCTAGTTTCAGGTTGTGCTGGGGGGCTTTATGTCACAAATTGGCCTGGAGAATAATTTAGGACATGGCAACCCTGTTGTAGTCGACAACGAACAGAAAAGATGAGAGAGGAGCAACATGTAGCAGCGGAACCGCATACAGCCTAAATAACTTCAGCTATTTCAGTCTAACAATGCAAAGAATACCATTTTAATGTTTTAGGTTCGTTGGATAAGTCGCAGGAGAAAGTTTGAAGTTTAGTTAGCTAACCTGATAACATTATTTGTTGCTGTGAGGAGAGGGCTTCTGGACAAACAGGGCAGAAAATGGTTTCATGGATTATATCTAGAGCTGTTGTGTGAGTAAAGTGTTAAATGTTTATTCTGATTTACTGTTTCTTAATGTTTCTTTTCATTTAAGCGAAGTTAACATATTCGTCTGATTGGAATTCCCCCGTTCCGCCTTAAATGCTGCAGTAGTTGTAATCAGACTCTTCAGGCTCTCTATAGTACCTGCTGCAGGAATTAAGGTGGAACTCGAAAATTCCAGTAAAACGGCAGCTTCAGTGCTTTAAAACTTAGCCGGCGGCGAGCTGGCAATAACGTCACCTCAACAATCATAACTACACAGTTTTCCATTTACCACAGAAATAGTTGACCTGCCAAGACATGTATGGAGTCGAAATTGTGCAAAAGTATCGGAGTTGTGAGGCAAACGATGCTAACAAACATTAGATCTCAATAGTCACTTAAACAGCCCAGTTGTTTCTGTAAAATACATCACCATATCTGCTCAAACACAGATTTTAAGCAGGAATTCTTAATGGTTCCCACTTTCAGACAGTTACTAGTCTGTTGCTGCTTAGTTGCTATGGTGTTGCCAGGTGCTTGCTGTAGTGTTGCTAGTTGGTTGCTTTGGTGGTGCCAAGTGGTTGCTATGGTGTTGCTAGGTAGATGCAATGGTATCCTTGGTGGTTGCAATGGTACCACAGGTGGTTGCTGTAGTATTGTTGTGTGGTTGCAGTGGTTTCACAGGTGGTTGCTGTAGTATTGCCAGATACTTGCTGTAATGTTGCTGCACAGTTGCTTTGGTGTCACCAGGTGGTTGCTGCAGTGTTGTGTGGTTGCAATTATATCCCAGGTAGTTGCTGTTGTGTTGCCAGGTGATTGCTGTAGTGTTGCTAGTTGGTTGCTATGATATCACAGGTGGTTGCTGTAGTGTTG
This sequence comes from Crenuchus spilurus, assembly GCA_036984385.1. Taxonomy (NCBI): domain Eukaryota; kingdom Metazoa; phylum Chordata; class Actinopteri; order Characiformes; family Crenuchidae; genus Crenuchus; species Crenuchus spilurus. The sequence goes on from BRDA01014154.1 coordinate 5,360, forward strand.
CTAGGTTGTTGCTATGGTTTCACTCGTGACTGCTGTTGTGTTGCTAGGTGGTTGCAATAGTATCCTAGGTGGTTGCTGTGGTATTACAGTTGATTGCTGCAATGTTGCCAGGTGATTGCTGTAGTGTTGTTAGTTGGTTGCTATGGTATCACAGTTGACTGCTGTAGTGTTGCCAGGTGGTTGCTGTAGTGTTGTTAGTTGGTTGCTATTGATCACAGGTGGTTGCTGTAGTTTTGGAAGTTGGTTGCTATGGTATCACAGTTGGTTGCTGTAGTGTTGCTAGGTGGTTGCTGTAGTCTTGTTAGTGGGTTGCTATGTTATCACAGGTGGTTGCTGTAGTGTTGCTAGTTGGTTGCTATGTTATCACAAGTGGTTGCTGTAGTGTTGTGAGGTGGTTGTCACAGACTGCCTGACATGGTTTACGCTGGTAGCCTCACAGCTTCAGTTCTAAACTAAAGAAGTAAATTGTGGACTACAGACATGTCCTGGCTGATTGATGTCTGAAGAGTAATGCTGTGTATGTAGAGTGTAGACTGTGTAGACTGAACCATTCCATTAAAGTAACACAAGCTGACAGGTTCACCAGTTTCACCCGAGGCTTGTGCTTTATTTCCTTGTGAAGCACTTCATGGTCTTTCTCATGTTAAGCTTTCCCTGCTTGCCTTCAACTGCCTCAGCCACCATCAACATGTTGTCACCATACACTTGAAAGCTCACACATGTGTCAAGGTACAGAGACGTGACCTCTAAAAACTGGGCCATCAGCATTTCTTAGCAGTTCTGACTTTTGTGATTGTGTGTCACTTGGCTGGACTCCCAGGGAGGAACCACTCTTTTCCTGTACATGTGTATAATGGTAGGTGTGTCGTCTCTTAGTCTTGAGGGTCCAGGACGTTGCATACTTCATCCAAGCTAATTATGGACTCAGGGATTGTTGGTTAGCGGAGATGAGAAGAACGATGTCACTGACTGCAGTGCACTTTGTTAACTGCTGTAGTGTTGTTTATTATTGACTACATGTCATGGTCGCATGTGTTTGTCCAGCTTTGTTTACTTTTGTCTTGTTTGGTATGGCTGCACTCTTAACTGTTATTGTAATTCTACATCTGAGTATTCAAACATATTAAAAAAGTCTAGAGTGAGGCTCCAGAATTTTAATACTGATATTAAGAAGTAGGGATGTCCCGATCACGTTTTTTCTGTTCCCGATCCGATCCGAGTCATTAATTTTTTAGTGTCTCCCGATACCGAGTCTCAAACCGATACTTCTATTTTCTAGATAAGAACTAGATAATACTCTTCACACAGTGCACACATTACATTATAGTTAATCCAATTAATCCAATCTTTATATTTAACAACTGCAATGCTTTAGGGGAAAAAACTGCCAGCTTCCAAACTATTGTTATGTGTTTCCAAAAGCTCTAAAAGACGCTGAAAACCTGTATTCTCTACCACAGCGATCGGCTGGTCATCCAAAGCAATGAATTCAGTGACCCTCTCTGTGATCTTCTTGGCCGTAGCGGCGTCTTGAGAGAACTTTTCTTCTAAAACTTTCTGATAGAGTAGATTACTTAGGTACAGCCTTTAACTGAGCTGTCTGAACAAACTCACTGTATTCTGTTAAAGGTTTATTTTTTAGGTGCCGTATTAAATTTGTAGTATTAAAATTAATAGGCAGGGCAGTACTCTGCCGCACTGAAGGGGGGCGTACGTGAGCCAACGGGTACTTGTTGCTGCTGTGAGTGAGTGAGAGTGAACAGCACAGAGGGAGCAGAGTAAATTACGTACTTTTACTACATACCTTACGTACGTGTGTGCGTGTAGAACGCTGATGAGATACAAAATAACCAGTAGCCAATTGAATAAGCTCCCTTTTGGGTTTATATATTTGTAAATCCGACTCTAAAGGAGTCAGTGCCTCACCAACCATGAACCTTGCCGCACGTCACTGTATTAAATGCAGATCTGCTACTACCACCTTGTGAAACACTCATATTGCAGACATTACACCTCGCTGTTGGACTCGTATCGCTTTCTAATTTGAAGTAATTCCACACAGCAGACATTATAATCATGTTCTGATACAAGCTCTGCTCTCGTTTTACGACTCCTGTGTTTACTCCAAAGATCGGGCTTAGGTTTGTGTTCAGAAAAGCCGATACAGATCAGTTAAATCAGTTTAAAAATGCCGTGATCGGCCCGATTCCGATCTTTGAGATCGGATCGAGACATCCCTATTAAGAAGTGATGCAGTATTGATACTCTGGCTATAAAATGAAAAAGACAGTCATCATTGACTTTAGCACCAAATGTTTATTTGATAAAGCACAGACACAATTTTTCATTTTTACTGTAACAAACCATTCTGTTCTTTTTCAAATATAATCTCTATAATCCATGCACAGCTCTTCAGGAAAATACAGTAAAATATGATGACAAAATAGTCCAACTCATTTTTAAAAACTATTACTACTATAAAGTAAGAGTATAGAATTGAGTGTCAGAGTTTAAAAAAACTTTTGATACTTGGTGCAGCTTTAAATAATATTGATTGATTATAATTGAAATAATTGCAAGTATTTAAAATTACAGTTGTTAGAATTTACATTATGTCACATCAAACAGATTTCCCTTCCTTGCATTATTATTCCTGGCTCTTGCTATACTGATATCATAATTATAATTTAAACAAACTATTTGAATGTAAATACTTACAGTAATGTTAAATTCATATTACAGCATGACCATTGGTGACTATTACTGGAAGTTGCAGTGTGGCCAACAGAAGATGCTGTGGGTATTAGAAGAAGTACAGTTCCCACTGTACAAGCTAAAAATAGGACAAGTTATCAGTTGAAATTATTAGCCATAATTTAATTATGGTTGACAATAGTTTTTACATTTATCATAAACATAATATAGTTGTAATAATTCAATAATATTATTGTCATTAAGTCTTCATCAATCCATAGAACGTTTCAACTTAACATTAAACGTTAAACATCAGTTTAAATAAATATAGTTCCATTTACTTCTATAATTACACTTTTTGGAAAGACCTACAGACCAGAAGGTGTTTAGATGGGAAACATATTTAGTGCATCATATTTGATACAGAGTTGAGTTTTCAAGATGTCTTCATCATCAATGTAATATTGCTATTGTAAGTGTACTGTGACCATGAGTAGTAGGTAGCAGTCGGGAATCCTAGACTGTGATATTTATTTAAACAAAAACAAACCAAACTGAGATAACAAAATAAAACAAAACAAACTGTGGCTGTGACAACGATCAAAGTGACTGTGGTTAGAACATGACTTAACCTTGACATGAACATACAGAATGACTGACAGGGAACACAAGATATAATGAGGCTTAAATAGCTCACACTTGATTAACACATCGAGACAAAGGCTGTGTACAAACAAGACACAGGTGAGACGCGACACGACATGACAAGACTAGGGGCGTGAACATGACGTAGACATGACATGAAGGACAAAGAGGCACATGGCAATGGAACAACAGGCACGGGGATGAGGCCCGAGATGCTGCGTCAGGCAGAAGGTCACAGCTATATTATTAATAATAACAACATATGTATAAAATCAGATACATGCCTTGTGCTCCCTGGGGGATTATCCATGTAGTGAATTGTTTATTTCCTTTGTGTGTATTGGAACAACACAAAAAACAAAGGAAAAAAAAGGCAAATTTGACATAATTTCACACAAAACTCCAAAAATGGGCCGGACAAAATTATTGGTACCCTCAACTTAATATTTGGTTGCACACCCTTTGGACAAAATAACTGAAATCAATCGCTTCCTATAACCATCAACAAGCTTCTTACACCTCTCAACTGGAATTTTGGACCACACAGAAGGGTGCCTTCTCCCAACAGCAATTTTAAGATCTCTCCACAGGTGTTCAATGGATTTAGATCCGGACTCATTGCTGGCCACTTTAGAACTCTCCAGCACTTTGTTTCCATCCATTTCTGGGTGCTTTTTGAAGTATGTTTGGGGTCATTGTCCTGCTGGAAGACCCATGACCTAGAACGTAAACCCAACTTTGACACTGGGCCCTACATTGTTACCCAAAATCCTTTGGTAATCTTCAGATTTCATGATGCCTTACACACAGTCAAGGCACCCAGTTCCAGAGGTAGCAAAACAACCCCAAAACATCCTTGAACCTCCACCATATTTGACTGTAGGTACTGTGTTCTTTTCTTTGTAGGCGTCATTCTGTTTTCGGTAAACAGTAGAATGATGTGTTTTACCAAAAAGCTCTATCTTGGTCTCATCTGTCCACAAGATGTTTTCCCAGAAGGATTTTGGCTTACTTACAAACATTTTGGCAAACTGCAGTCTAGCTTTTTTATGTCTCTGTGTCACCAGTGGGGTTCTCCTGGGTCTCCTGCCATAGCGTTTCATTTCATTCAAATGTCGATGGATAGTTCGAGCTGACACTGATGCACCCTGCGCCTGCAGGACAGCTTGGATTTCTTTGGAACTTGATTGTGGCTGCTTATCCACCATCCGCACTATCCTGTGTTGCAACCTTTTATCAATTTTTCTCCTCTGTCCACATCCAGGGCGATTAGCTACAATGCCATGGGTTGTAAACTTCTTGATTATGTTGCGCACCGTGGACAAAGGAACATCAAATCTCTGGAGATTGTTGATATTTTTCCACAATTTTGGTTCTCAAGTCCTCAGACAGTTCTCTTCTCCTCTTTCTGTTCTCCGTGCTTAGTGTGGCACACACAGACACACAATGCAAATATTGAGTCAACTTCTCTCCTTTTTATCTGGTTTCAGGTGTGATTTTTAAATTGCCCACACCTGTTACTTATCACAGGTGAGTTTGAATGAGCATCACATGCTTGCAACAAAGTTATTTACCCTCAATTTTGAAAAGGTGCCAATAATTTTGTCCGGCCCATTTTTTTGTGTGAAATTATGTCAAATTTGCCTTTTTTTCCTCTGTTTTTTTGTGTTGTTCCAATACACACAAAGGAAATAAACATGTGTATAACAAAACATGTGTAATTGCAATAATTTTCTAGGAGAAATACTTCATTTTCTGGAAAAAATTCAGGAGTGCCAAAACTTTCAGCTATGACTGTATGATAAAAAACTCAATGTGTTATTTTATTTTTCTCATGCTTGGTCAGAAGGTCAAAAATACAACAGTTAAAAAAAAATTAGGTTCTTTAGCAATCATTGGATGAATCATGCTTGACAAGATTAAGACTGAATTCTGTCTCCATAGCAGTGAAACTGAGCAAAAAGAATTTGTAATCTGTAACTTTCATTTTGAACAGATAATCCTGAAAATAATTAATAATCACAAAATATCATAAACATAAAAATTACTGGAGTTTTACACAAATCACTGGAGTTTTCATCTGTTTAAGGAAAGGGATGATGAGCTTTTACTGAAATCAGCTCTGAATGATCATCCAGCACATAAATCAGCCTATGACTATGGGTCACATACAGGGTCAAACAACTGAATATGCATTAATGCAATTTAAAAAACAATGTTATACGTATTCATATTAATGACATGTTAATATTGATTGTTGTAATGTTAACTGTGTATGTTTTAAAAGGTTGGATGTTGAAGTTAATTACAACTCTAATCTTTTTTTTAACTTGTCAAAAAAGTACTACTACTATTAATAATTAATAATTAATTATTTAAAACTGAATTAAAATGATGAGTATGACATCAGACATATATAACGGGATATGGTATGACTTCAGTATCAGACACAACAAATAAAAATTCCATATCAAGATCACCGTTTGTCTCTCTCACTCACTCACTCACTCACTCACTCACTCACTCACTCACACTCTCTCTCTCTCTGTCTCTCTCTCTGTCTCTGTCTCTCTCTCTGTCTCTCTCTCTCTTTCTCTGTCTCTATCTATCTCTGTCTCTCTATCTCTGTCTCTCTCTCTCTCTCTCTCTCTCTCTCTCTCTCTCTCTCTCTCTCTCTCTCTCTCTCTCTCTCTCTCTCTCTCTATGTCTCTCTCTCTCTCTCTCTCTCTGTCTCTCTCCCCCCAGGAGTATAATGACTAATGCATGACTGCCTGCATTGTGACTCTACTGTTTAACCTCTTAGGCTCTTTTGTTTTGTTCCTGTCCAGCAGCTACTTTTAACTGAGCATTGCCTCACTCCAGCTTAGCTTGGTGATGTGAAGCTCTGTTTTTGATTAGTTGTTCTGGCGCAGAGGAGTCTTTTGTTAGAGTTGTGGGTCAGTAGTTGTATATTTAGTGAATTATATTCTTTATTTAATACCTGTGAGTCAAACTGAGGTTAAAGAACTGCTGTGTTTTTGTGCGTGGAGAGGTTTTAGGGTGGAGAAGCCATTATGCAATGGATGGAAATATTCCAGCAGCTCCCATCTACACACACACACACACACACACACACACACACACACACACACACACACACAGGGAATACTGTAGACGGTATCAGGCAGTGCTGTCGTTCCCATAGTTACATGAAAATTTACTGCAGTGTAAGTTGTCCCGCTCTCAGTAAAGGCCGCGCCGTTCCCATAAATTCAAAACAAGTGCACTGAGGTATTCGGCACCACTTTGTAAAGAAGTTTTTCTTTTTTTCTTAACCCCTGCGGCTCTGGTTCTCTGAGATGAAGAACGAATGGGTCATTCAAAAATCACATTTGCATAGTTTTCCATTCACGTCAGATGTACAGTGTCACATTAAAAAAGTCTAATATTGTGAAGTTCATGATTTCAGGTAAACTATCATGTTTGTTATATTCATCACATAGAAAGTGACATATTTGTTTGTTTTGATCAGTAAGACTTACAGCTCATTAATTATTTGAATATGTCAAACTAGGATAAAAAGTAGGCAGGTAAACACATAAGTAAAGTGAATGAGCTTTACTTTATAAATTGGTGTCAGGCAAATGTATAAGAGGCAATAACCAAAAGAGAAAAATAGAGCAAACAGAGGTCAAACATAAGGCATCAACAAACAACAGCAGAAGGGTTAGACTAAAGACAAGATGGAAATACAGGCTGGAGTAAATACACAAGACATCCGAATATGCAAAGATAAACTGCTTGGTATGTACTGAGGAACAGAAGCACTACTTCAGGAAGAGCCGCTAAAACAAAACAGCTGATATAATGGTTCATAACAGGTACCAGGTGAAGCAGATTGGAATTCGGGTGAGGTGGATCTTAGGAATTCCAATCTGCTTCACCTGTTACCTGTTATGTACTATTATATCAGCTGTCCTGTGATTGGTCCAAGATGTCTCCATAACATGAAGCATTCTGGGAGCTGGAGTTCTCTCGATGGGAGATGCTGAAGGGCTGCATGACTGAACACTTCATTTGGATTTTGAGTACATTACTACCCTAAATCAGAAAAAGTTAGGACAGTATGGAAAATACAAAAAAAAAAAAACATTTAATTTGTTAATATGCAAAAATTCTGCATCTCAAGCCTGCAACACATTCCAAAAAAGCTGGAACAGGGACAATTTTCAATCTAGCAATGAGCCCAGGAGCAAAGATAGAGAGAGGACCTCTAGTTTGTCAACATATGTTTTAAAAAAAAGTTCTTCAAAGAAAGATTGAAAGTGATTTTTTAAGGAATCTGGAGGAATTTCACAGCGTAAAGGGCAAGAGCACAAGACTAAGCTGAACTCCTCTGATCTCTGATCCCTCACATAGCTCTGAATCAAGAACCATCATTCATCAACAGCTGATATAACCACATGGGCAAGAGATGACTTTAGCAAACCTTTGTCAGGCACTACAATACAGAGTTACATTCATAAATGTCACGTAAAGCTTTACTGTGCAAATGTTTAAATATAAATAAATATCAAGAAAGATGCTTTTTTTTATATGATATATATATCTGAATGTGTTTCAGCCTCATGTTTGGGACACTTTATCCAGCATACTACTCCTACAAAGCAGTCCGGACTAAGAATGTAAAAGAATATGTAAGTAAACACCTTTTTAATAGACCTTAATTACCAAAATGTCTTAGCATACTTATATAATGTTTTAGAATGAACTCTTCATTTGTAACAGCACTTTATTTAGGCTAACTATTTTATATATCAGCTTATTTTGTGAGTGTGTGGGAATCAGATTGGTTTATCAGTCATTTTAATTGATTTACAAATATGCTGTTTTCTCAGCTGAACTGCCAACCTGTGCTGGCTGAAATGATGATCTACTCCGTGTTGTGTCTGTATTACAAATGTCTGTTTATAAACTTTGCTATTAAGGTTTAACTAATTATCGTTTATGGTTAGTCCTCAACTTACACTGTTATTACATTTGAAGGTTTGTTCTGTGGTAAGCATTGTGCTGAATCAGTGTTTGAGTGTCCAGTACAGAGGAAGTTAGAGGGTTTGACTTTCATCCCGGCGGACTCATAAAAGCCCAATGGCTCACCACAGCACAGTAAACTGAGACAGAGAAGCTCAGCAACACTATCTGTTCCCTTCTTCCTTTTCTCATTTCCTTTTTCCCTGTGTGTGTGTGTGTGCGTGTGTGTGTGTGTTTACAGGTGCGGTGGATGATGTATTGGATCGTGTTTGCACTTTACACTGTAGTGGAGACCATTACAGACCTTTCGTTAGCATGGTGAGATGCGCATAGGCACAAAAAATTGAGACAAGAAAAGAAATACTCGCTTCTGATTGGCTGACAGGTGTATTAATTCTGTATGATGGGAGACCAGTAAAATAGACCTGGAAAAATGTGTACATACTTAAATATTAGAGTGTACTTAACTCGATGTGATGTGATTATTCATGATTTAATATTGTACTGATTTGATAGTGCTACTTTTTAAATAAATTATACAATCAGATTCTGTTTGAAAAAATGAAAATTAAAGTTTTCTGTCTGTTTTCCACCCAAGTTCTTCATATTCAGTGTATTTCTTTTTTATTTGTACCAATAACAACTGAACTGATTGTGCCAGTTCAAGATTTCTTTATAATCAAATCAGAATATTGTCAAGCATTCATAATCATTAAGCACATCAGTGATGTTTTTAAACTCTTTAGGACATTAGCAGGTCATTATCATTGCCATGTAAACGGGATGTTAATCCATAATAAACAAACTGCTTCTGTACCACATAATGTGCTGTGAAACTCCCCCAGGATTGTCAGGAGCTTTCATGGCTTCATTCCTCAGTTATAATAGTTTTCTCTGTGTTTGCAGGTTCCCGTTGTACTACGAGCTGAAAGTGGCTTTTGTTATCTGGCTGCTGTCACCGTACACCAGAGGAGCCAGTCTCATATACAGGAAGTTCCTGCACCCCCTGCTGGCCTCCAAAGAAAGAGTACACAGATTTATCATTAGAATTTTAATCCTGTAAAAATGAAGCAAAAAGAGATTTTATAACTAGGGCTGTCACAAGCTTGACATTTTATTTGAAAATGAATTGCAATATAAATGACTGCAATTAATTTGTTCTTTGTATGTACAACCCTAAAGCAAACAGACTGAACACAGCTAACACACACATTTAGTCTTTCACAGTCATGTGTTTATGTAAAGCAAAAATAAATCAGAGTTTAATGACTCATGCCTTGGATTTGTATTAAAAAACTAGATCTAGGGGGCAGCAGTGAGTAATGTTTGTTTATGAATTTACGCTTCAGCTTACTTTTAAAGTTGCATGCAGTGAGCATAATCATAGTTAAATTGGTAATCTCAGTTATTTCTATGCCAGCCAAAATTTTACAATCATTTTTCAAACCATTGAACTACTACTTTTTGGTCCTAGATAGCACAGGATACCTTCAGGAGTCTTGTAGAGACCCAGGAATAACCAGATCAGAGCTGTTTTCGTGTCGCAAGGAAAACCAAACGGCTCACTGGTTTATATGTTTCTGTGCAGGATATTGATGACTATATCGTCCAGGCCAAAGAGAGGAGCTATGAAACAATGGTGAGCTTTGGCAGGCAAGGCCTCAGCATCGCTGCTACTGCTGCTGTGTCTGCTGCTGTTAAGGTAACAGATAGCCACACACACAAACATACACATTCAAATAGGCAAACAGACTGCTGCAGAACACATTAAGAACACAGACAAACATGCACACACAAAAACAGGTTCCTGTTGTGCTGATAATAAGCTGGATGGTCCCTCTCCTTTGAGTTTGCAGGACACTGTGACCGTGGTCTCCACAAACAATAAAAAATGTTGATTAATCTGACCACAGAACAGTTTTCCATTTTTCTTCAGTCCATTTTAAATGAGCTTTGGCCCTGAGAAGACATTGGAGTTTCTAAATCATGTTGACATATGGCTTCTTCTTCACATGATGCAGTTTTAACTTGCATTTGTAAATTGCACAGCAAACTGTGTTCACAGACACTGATTTGTGAAAATGTTCTGAGCCCATGCAGTAATTTCCAGTGCAGAATCAGGCCTGTTTTGACTGCTGGTCTTGTCACTTGCACACAGTGATTTCTCCAGATTCTCTGAATCCTTTGATGATATGTACTGTAGATGGTGGGATATTCAAAGTCTTTACGTTGAGGAACATTTTTCCTGAAATTGTTCCACAAATTTTAGGTGCAGTTTTTGAAAATTGGTGAACTTGTGCCCAGCTTTGCTTCTAAGAGACTCTACCTCTCTAAGATTATCTTTTTATACTCAGTCATGTGGCTTAGTTGCACACTGATCTTCCAGTTTTTTTATTTGTAACACTTATTTTCCAGCGTTTTTGTTGCCTCATTCCAATTTTTTTAGATGCTTTGATGGCATCAAGTTCTAAATGAGTTTTTTTCTGACATTGTAAAATATCTCAGTTTCAACATCCAATATGTGTTCTATGTTTTACTGTGAATAAAATATGGGTCTATTAGATTTGCAAACCTGTAAATTCTGTTTTTATTATTCTCACTTAACACTCAAATGCCTGACTTATTAGAAGCAGAGTCAATCTTGAGAGTGACATCTTTCTACCTCAGATATGTGGCATGTTACTTATTGTTGGCCTGTAGACAAGCCTGTAAGGAGCCTTTCATCCACATGTTCTGACACTGACAGATGTCTTTGGTTTTATTAAACAGGCTGCCACAATGTATGTAATACTGTGTGCCCTACATTCACCAATGCTAGCTCAAATGCAGAGATATTCAAAGCAAACTCTGGCTGCTCATTGTACAGCTTAAGTTCAAGTTAAGCATTTAACTTAGAATTTAACTTGCGAGCAGCCACTGCTGTTCACTTAACCAGCATCTATCTTCTTGCTGTTGTCTCTCCAGCTCTTTGCTTTGCTGCTGAAAATGCTTTCTGTGTGCAGAGCTGGCTTACTTCTCAACACAGCAGCCTTTTCTATTGTTTTCTTATTTCCTTTCTTTATCCCTCTCTCTTTCTATCCTCTGTGTGCTAGACTAACCACATGTAAAGGTCTCTGACTAAAGGTGATGGAGCTGAAGGTAACATATGATTTCTTTCTGTTCTGTTTAATGCTGCTTTATATTCACGCGCGCACACACACACACTTTTACTAACAGGTGCTAAAAGAGCTAAATGTTTTATGCACGTTTGTAGAACAGTCTTGGATTCAGTCTCAGTGTCACACAATGTAGTAGTTTTTTTTAATTCTTGGTTTTCTCCCAGATTTACTTTGTAGTTTATAACAATTTACAGAAGTGGTTCATTCAGAAATCATATTTACAAATAGATATGCCTGGGCATAAGTCACTACTGAGTTTTACTATTTGTTAGCAGCATGAGCCTCCAGTTGTAACCTAAAGAAGCAAAATTTGGATTACAAACACATGTCTTAGCTGATGGATTATATGTGTAAAATTACAAAATTGTGTAAATATGATTTGATGGGTGAGACATTTCTTAAGGCTACTTTAAACCATAGATAGCTTTCTCTCAATCAAGCAGGTCCAGATGTGTTAAAGGGCCCATTCACTACATATTTATTGTATTTTATTTTGTTCCTGGATTTGATTAAATTGTGTTTTTATAAAAAAAAAAAAAAAACAACACAAAATTAATGTTTACATGATGAATTTCCAGCATCTCTTTATTGCATGGAATGAGAGTCTGTTTTGTTACTGGTATAAATAAAGAACTAATTGAAAAATAAAACCAAGCTGAATTACTCCTTAATATCACTAAACGGGTGGAAAGGACACAGCTGTAGATTGAGACGGAGAATATATGCACAGTCATTGTTTTTTGTGACATCACAAAAACAAAGAATTAAACACAGGCTGATTTTGTGGATTCATTTTCATTCAGGAATATAAGGAGTGATTAGCGGATGGTATGCTTTGAAGCTAAAACAGAATTTCTAAACTATTTTTGTTTAAAATGTTGTTTTTTGTGATATGGGCCCTTTAGAACACCTTTAAAACACAGCAGTGTGGTGAATAATTTGGTGAAATGAATGTATCCACAGGGACAGGGCGCCATCAGTGAGCGATTGCGAAGCTTCAGTATTCCTGACATCACCCAGGTCCCGTCTGACCAATCAGCATTTGGCAGATCTTTCCAGAGGAACAATCAGAACTTGAACGCCAGCACTGAGGGCTCTGGTAGGCTCATTTTCACAGGAAGGGATGTTGTTTCCATTAATATGTTTTTAGGTTTGTTAAAATAAAAATGAACATAAAGACTGAAAGAAAATAATGGTAGCCTAAAATAATACCAGAAGATAAGTTAGTCACGTTGCATGTTTAAGGTGGTCGTAACGTCAGGCTTCTGCAGATGGTGCTGCATGAGGATGACCAGGCTATAAATACTGCAGTGTGTGTGAGGGGATTCATAGATGCATTCATAGAGGTGGTACAGTGCAGTGCATGCCATGAACATATATAGCAGAATAGCAGCAAAAGAACAGCAGCCTTGTATGCTCTCAGCCACAATTTTGAGGAGAATTTCCTGTAGACTGGGATTTGTGCCACTGCTGGTAGACCTATATGACCTACTTCCTTCACACTCTGACATTTAGCACCCAAATACAATCACTCCTTTTGTCCAATCATTAATGATTCATTTTACACGCATCAAATGAGACTGTACTGTACCACCTCTTCTCAATCTGTAAATTCTGTCACACACCCCACAGGTATTTATTGCCTGATCATCCTTGTGTAACACCATCTTCAGGAACCTGAAGTTACTACCACCTTAAACATGCAAGGAAACTAATCTTTTGTCTGGGGAGCTTATGTTGGCAGTAAACGTCAAGATTTTGACTGATTTCTCAGATGTCTAAAGCCACATATTCACGATCAGTTATCAGGAAATAATTCTCATCACCCTCTAGTTTCTAGATTAGCATTAAACCACCACATCATGGTTATCTTAACCGGTGTTAGAGCCATTTTGCTTTTTAACTGACATTGTAAACCTCTGTTAAGAGAAGGATATTGGCCAAGAACACTATAATCATATGTTACTGTTCTGGTAAATTATAGTGATTTTAATAAGGAAGACTGGCTATTAAGAGGCCACATTAGAGCATGTGGTTCTTCCTGTAAATAAGCAGGTGGTCTTACAACAACAACATCTCTTCAACTATTCACTGTTTTGGGTGAAATACATTTGTAGAGCAAATTAATTTACCCCTGTTCTTCCTTCAGTCGCCCTTATTTGTGTCACACGTGTCTGTGTTTCTGGTCCTATAGAGTATTACCCATATAAACAGGAAGATGAAGGTCATGAAGAGGAAGTAGATGGAGCATTTTTGGAAGATGAGTCATCCTTGCCAAAGGGTTTGCGCAGATCACAGAGTGTGAAGATCACCCGTTCCAAAGGAGGGCGTAAAGAGGTGTGTGTATAAGCCTAAACAGAAAATTGTGAATCTCATGAACAATTAAATAATAACTTAATTGAGTTTAATGTTCATAATTAAATTTTAAAAGGTAAGGTGTCATATTTTATATTCATTATGCATAAAATGACATATTTTAAATGTTTGGCTTATAGCTCATGGAAATTGAAATCCAGAATCTCAAATTAGGAACCCACTCTCCACTTTGGGAACCACTAAAATGGAATACATATAGAATATATATACATGTATTATACTTGTTAATGTAAAATGCTATTAAATAATCTAACATTTTTAAATGATCGTAATAATGTTTGTATGTACTTGTGCTTATCTTCTCAGCCTCGTTATGGTTCACTGAAGATTAAAACCAGAAGGAGGCCAATGATCACTTCAAGCACATTTGAACAGCCTTGATCAACCCAGAGTGAGCATCACAGAGGATTTTCTGTAAGAACAGACCTGTAACATCCTCCAGCAAAGCCTCCGTATGACCTGTAACATACAAAAGAGGTGTCATTAAGAACAGCCCTCGTCATGGTTCACAACACACCAAAGAGGCTTTTATATGAAGAGCCTTGATCCACTAACACAGTCATTATAAGAGGTTTAGTCATTCTGTAATACGTTCCACAAAATCCTCTGTGTGGACAGGTCTGGTTATCCTGATTATCATCCAGAGAGATCTCCTTATTAACAGCCTTCCTCATCCTGGAACATAAAAGAGAGGTCATTATGAACAGTCTGGATTGTCTTGTAACATATTAGAGAAGCCTGTGTATAAACAGCCATGATCATTTGTAACACACTGCAGAAGAATGTATGTGAACAGCACTTCATGTCTTCCTTTATCACACCAAAGACATGTACACTCCTGGTCATTACCATAACACGCCACAAATGCCTGTACATGTGCAGCACTGGTCATGCCATAACATACAAAAAAACCCTGTATATGAACAGCACTGGTCATCCTGTTACACAAACAAAAAAACTGTTAATGTGCAGCCTTGGTTATACCATAGCACACCACAGAAGCCTGTATATGAACATACAGTAACACACTACAGAAATCTGAATATAAAACCAGCCCTGGTCATTGTGTAACACAAAATACACCTGAACATGAATAGCCGTGATCATACCATAGCACCATGGATGCCTGTACATAAGCATCCCTGGTCGTCCTGTAACTCACCACAGAAACCTGTATATGTACAGCCCTGGTCATCTCGTAACACACACAGAAGCTTGTATATGTACAGCCCTGGTCAGCCTGTAACACACACAGAAGCTTGTATATGTACAGCCCTGGTCAGCCTGTAACACACACAGAAGCTTGTATATGTACAGCCCTGGTCAGCCTGTAACTCACTCAGAAGCTTGTATATGTACAGCCCTGGTCATCCTGTAACACACACACAGAAGCTTGTATATGTACAGCCCTGGTCATCCCGTAACACACACAGAAGCCCAGTATATGTACAGCCCTGGTCATCCTGTAACACACACAGAAGCTTGTATATGTACAGCCCTGGTCATCCTGTAACACACACAGAAGCTTATATATGAACAGCCCTTGTCATCCCGTAACACACACAGAAGCTTGTATATGAACAGCCCTGGTCATCCTGTAACACACACAGAAGCTTATATATGAACAGCCCTTGTCATCCCGTAACACACACAGAAGCTTGTATATGAACAGCCCTGGTCATCCCGTAACACACACAGCAGCTTATATATGAATAGCCCTTGTCATCTCGTAACACACACAGAAGCTTGTATATGTACAGCCCTGGTCATCCTGTAACACACACAGAAGCTTATATATGAACAGCCCTTGTCATCCCGTAACACACACAGAAGCTTGTATATGAACAGCCCTGGTCGTCCTGTAACATACACAGAAGCTTGTATATGTACAGCCCTGGTCATCCTGTAACATACACAGAAGCTTGTATATTAACAGGCCTGATCATCTCGTAACACACACAGAAGCTTGTATATGTACAGCCCTGGTCATCCTGTAACACACACAGAAGCTTGTATATGTACAGCCCTGGTCGTCCTGTAACACACACAGAAGCTTGTATATGAACAGCCCTGGTCAGCCTGTAACATACACAGAAGCTTGTATATGAACAGCCCTGGTTGTCCTGTAACATACACAGAAGCTTGTATATGTACAGCCCTGGTCGTCCTGTAACATACACAGAAGCTTGTATATGAACAGCCCTGGTCGTCCTGTAACATACACAGAAGCTTGTATATGAACAGCCCTGGTCATCCCGTGACACACACAGAAGCTTATATATGAACAGCCATTGTCATCTCGTAACACACACAGAAGCTTGTATATGTACAGCCCTGGTCATCCTGTAACACACACAGAAGCTTGTATATGTACAGCCCTGGTCGTCCTGTAACACACACAGAAGCTTGTATATGTACAGCCCTGGTCGTCCTGTAACATACACAGAAGCTTGTATATGTACGGTCATCCTGTAACAAACAAATAAGCCTCAGTATGGACAAAAGTATTCATACTGTTCTCCATATCCATAGTATACTGGATTGTATACTCAAGTACATGCTTGATAATTCTGTTACAACACAAAATCTGCTGCACGAACAGCAAATGTACAGCCTGTGTGACACAGAATGGATTCTTGCCTCTGCAGAACCATGATCATATTTACTTTATGAACAAACCTGGACATACTAGACCAGACCCCTCAGAAACCTTCATTATCAACAGTTACTGTATTCACACCTTCCCAAAAGAGCCGCACCAAGGGTGAAAATGAATCTGATTCAGCCGGACTAAACAGCGCAGGGGTAAAAAACGCCCTTAATCTGTTATGTTTGTTTTAATAGATATTAATATTAATGTTTTAATAGAAGATATTTCTGTTTTATAACTGTTGAGTTGAAAAAAGTGTTTGTTGTAAATTGAAATGAATGATCTGTAAATCTTGTTATAGGTAAAAGACACAGAGTTGAAGACCCAAAGACTTATTCTGGTGTGAATTTTGGACCTTTTCGTTTTACTGTACTCTGCAATACGAGTTGAAATAGCAAAAAAATACTAACACATGAATGCTGTTTTATTACTTGTGCACTGTCAGCTAATTTTAATATTTGTGGAAGACACTTTACTGCTCACACTTTGTCTGTGACTGTGAGAGAGTGAGGTGTTATCTTGTGCCTCTTGTTTACACTTTAAACATTTCCGTCTTGTAGTTCTTGTACTTTCAGCTGCCTTTGGATCTCTTCAAGTGTTTGTAAACGCTGCCTACAAATCCATTCACATACATTGAATGTATGGACTGTATTTTTGAAATACACTAAACACATTGCTTTTGCTGTGCTGTAGTTTAGGATTTTATTCTGTTATCTAGTGTAGTTTAGGGTTTTATTTAATTTTGTTGCAGTACAATTTACTCCAGATGTCTTGGACTGAGTTACTTTTAATAGTCATTGATCTTTATTGTTCCTTTAGGAATCTGACCGTCATTTCACTTTTGCTTTGATAACCAACTCAAATCCATGGCTCAGCTACAGTCTTGGATCTTGGCTTAGAAAAATTGTTTCAAGGAAAAAAAACTCTGTCATGATGGTCCTGGTGGGCCGGATTGCTGTTCATGTTGACTCAAATGCACCTGATTCAGTAGGAAATCAACATTATTAGATGCTGAGAAAGCAGCAAACTACAGCCCTCAGTTCTTCACACCTGTTCTACCTTATGTGGAGGTTCTTTAGACCTTTCTGTAAAGTACCATCCATTAGAAAGCTCTCCAAAGAACTATTTTTGGAACCTATTTCATGCTGAAAGCCTGTTGTAAAAATGAGAAAAATGGTCTATAAAGAAAATATATGTAAATGTATGTTAAAGCAAAAGTTCACCTTCACATTTGAGCACAGTTTACCTGACTATTCGAGGTGTAAGTAGTTATGACAGTATTATGCTCTGTGATACTGTTTCAATTCTTAAACTCAGTATAGATTTATAATTAATAGTTTACATGTAAAGACTTGTTCATTTTGTGTTGTGTTTCGATTCTGACCACTAGATGGCAGATGTTATCCATCTTCAGCCATTAGACTCTTCTTCCACTCCAATGTAAACAAGTAGTCTAAGTACGCATCGCTGACTGTTTTTCTAAAATTAGATTTAAAGAAACACAAAATACCATCTTGCTTATAGGATTGTGATATATTGCATCATAATGGCTTTATCATGATACATATTGTATCACCAGGCCAATCCACAGCATTAATATGGATGCTGATTGATTTGTCATAAATTTTCTGAATTCACATTTTATGTATATTTGAGATAATTTATATAAATTAGATAATTTATTAATCACAATTGGAGACGGGCAATACCATAAGTTTTCTGTCTGATCTGATAACAAGTCATTCCAAGTCTATTGTATTGATACTGATACCAATATTGATTCCAATACTGATACCTATACTAATTTTAATACCAAATCTGACATTAATATTGATACAAAGACCAATACTGATACCAATGCCAAATTTTACTCTTTTTCTCAGGAAATTGATGTTGACAAATCAATTAACATACATAAACGGGTAATCTGCACTCAAATGTGAAATAAGGTGAACTTCCTCTTTAAGTATGAGTTTGTGGTGGTGTTACCCAGCAGACATTTAAACTTGTCAATACATAATATCAATGTTTCAAGAATGCAGACAGTGTTGTCACAGTGTAATCCTGTTTGCTGGGTAGACTTTCAATGAATGACTATAATTTACTTCTATTGTTCATGTGATGTATGAGTATATGAACCGTAATGATGAAACTCCATTGTGTGTATTAGGATATCAAACTCAAACAGATCCTACAGGACAGGAGATACTATTGATAAGGGCTTGTTATTGGTTTGGTTTTTGACTTCAGTGAGGGAAATCATTAACGTTTGTATTCTGATGGGAGATTTCAGCAGATGATTTGAAGCTGGTTGTAGATGCTGGATCCACTCTGAACATAATCCAGACTCCTGGTGTTTAAATAAAGCTGAAATCAATTGGATGTAAAAGTGCTGCTTTGTATTTTTCTGAGGTTACATGGTTGTGATCTTGGGGATGACGGCGATGTTGCTTTATTGATGACAGCAGAGGTTTGTAGTGCAGTGTTGTAAACTCACCACCAGGTGGAGTCTCTAACCTGTATTTAATTTAAAAGAAGACTGGTCACCAAGACCTTCATGAGCCGTGTGATTAGAGCAGAATCACTGAAACAAGCTGACATACAGAACATGTTTATGAGCCTACATTGTTAAAGATTTAACTCTGAATTGATCACAAATCATATTTATGTAGCTACAATATTTCAGATTTTACATATTTTAATGATTGGCTAAATGATATATTTACCTGATATATTCCACAGGTGTCCAGTTCAATCAATAAACCCCTGCCAGCTAATCAGAATAGAGTATTTCTCATATCCAGAGTATTAAAAATAACTTTCAGCACCTGATCATTAAGGATGGGCAATACCACTAATTTTCTTTGATACAGAGTAATTCATCCATTTTCCTAACCCTTTAACAACCTTTTGGTAGAGCACATTTAACCCACTTTATCTTACTGAAGAAGGTGTTGAACTTAACAATGTGATTGTGCCATTTCTACCAATCGGTAGAGGTATGTTAGGATAAAAACATCCACTAGATGTCACTACAAATGCAACATTTTAATAATAATTTTTATTATTGCTCCCCCATCCCTCAAAAAAATAATTACATTTCTTCTTTCTTAGTGAGGATGTTAAAGGGTTAATCATTTACTCTTTGTCAGGGTCATGGTGATCATTGGATATTATGCAGGGCTTTACAGAGTAATTTCCATATTAATATCTTAAAACAAATACAGGTACTGTTGCTGTTCTGAGTTTTATTTTATATTTATTTATATTTTATTTATATTTTTTCAAATACTTTTATCAAAAAATAGGATTTTTACAAATTTGTAAAATAAATGTTGGGATTTAAAACTCAGTGAAGCTGCTTTATTTTCAGGGTTTAGAGACGGCGGCTCATGTTTGACCCTTAAGACAAGGGGAGTGTACAAAGTGGTACGACTACACAATGGATATTACAAGCAGGTGCAAGGATGTTTAGATTCACAAGATGTTACTGTCCTGTACCTGACTGGGGTGGAATATTAAGACAATTTTCCCCTTTGACTGACAGTGATTATGAACAGGGTGTTTATCTCTGCATAAGCTCGCAGAAGCTGGAGTTTTGTGTGTGTTTGCTTGACCTTTGTTCAGTAGTATTTGGATATTCACACCTTCAGGCTGTAAAGAAGTCAGGATTGACATCACACACTTACACACTTGCTCACACCTGTAAGAGAGAAGAGACACATTACTCACTCTCTAACCACTTTCATTTACTCATCTCTGTTATTCTGGATTTCATAATGTGCAGAGGTCTTATAAGGTCAGCCGTGTAAAGACAATATAGCAAATATAAACTTTATTTATACACAAGTGCTTTACAGTTAAAAAAATTGAATAATAAAAATAATAATCCATCCATCATCTTCCATTTAATTCTGTTCAGTCACTGGGATGTTGGGTTGGAGTCTCCATCTGGATGGAGTTTCCTCCAACAATCCAAAAATATAGAGTTCAGGAGAACTGAGAACTAAACTGTCCTGGTGTGGGTGTGTGCTCAGTGATGGACTGGTGCCATGTCCTGGCTAGAGTTGCTGTAGTTCTGCCTGTTCTGAGCTGCTAATGGAAGATTCTGCTTTAAATTAACCATGTGTCATATCTTCAATTTTCAATTCAGCTTTCAATTCTTTACTGATGAGTCCCAAATAGAACTGAGCACTCATGCAGAAGGCGCCCTCTTGTGGCACAAATGAGTTGTGAGATGAGCTTGCATAAAGTCCATTTAGTGCTGTGCAGCCTAAAAGACTAAAAATCTAAAAGCTGCATTTCTAGTGTTTAGAAGTCAATTGTAAGCATTTGTTATTATATTACACATCATGAAATGTTCATTTTCTTTTACAAAAATCATCATTTTGTAGATATTTTATGTAGCTGATGTGTAAAAACACTAACATTTGGGCTCAGACTCAAAGGGGGAAATCCTAAATATACAGGGTGCTTAAGAAGTTAAGCCAGTCTATTGCTGAAGAGATTATTTACTCAGCTCAGTTTGAGGCAAGTGCATAATGATTTAGGTAAGGAGATAATTGTTGGGGTATGACTGTTATAAGACTCCAGCACAAAACTAAAGAAGCTTCAGACACCAAACGTGTCAAATTGTGAATGCCTGAGGCCTAAAGCAGCAGTTGTGTGTGTGTGTGTGTGTGTGTGTGTGTGTGTGTGTGGTCCGATGGCAGTTGTTGCATTGTGTTCCACGTCAGAGGACACGTTTAAATCTTTCAGCGCCTCTCTTTGAAGGCATCCAGCATCCCGGACAGCATCAGAGGAAAGAGGAGGAAAGAGGGAGAGACTGGAGAGAGAGAATGAAAGAGAGATGAGGTTTATCCGTCCTGGGGTCAAGACCCTCGGGAGTCCAGGGCACACTTGTGAAGAGAGGACGATGAGAGAGAAGGTCAGTCTGCTGTGCTAAAGACATTGTGAGCTAACCGGCTCTTTCGACTTTTTTCAGTGATGCACATTATCCACATTTATCCCTAAACTTCATATCAGCCAAATGACAAGCAGCTCTGCCAATAACTCCAGCTCTGCTTAATGGGAAGCAACCCAAACATCATAGAGCAAGTGCCATCTACTGTAAATGAACAAATGACCAATATACAGTCATATCAGAACATTATAAACTCTGGTTTGGAATGAACTCGACTCAGGACGTCACAGATGTCATGTGACAGGGTTTACTGCATGTGTAAAAATGTGAGCACACCAGTCAGTTGTAGCAGAGTATAAAACCATCATCATGAACAAAAGACATGATAATTGTGTACCAAGTGAAGCATGGTGGTGGTAGCACCTCAGAAACCACTATCTTTGTGGGATGTTCTAGAGCTGCTGTATTGAAGGTGTACTGAGAATAGACAATGATGTCCAAGGGCCCTTTTTTTCAGAATTTTCTCCCTTTCCCAATGTGGTAGTCGCCAAATAACCCAACCCATTAGGACTCTCCCCATCACTTTGATCTGTCCCTGACTCTAGGAGGGTGAAGACAAGCACAAGCCTCCTCCGTTGCTTGTGATGCAGCCACCTCTTCTTTTCTAACTACCGCTTGATACACCGTCCCTGGGGAGCCAACGCACTCGGAGGAAAGCGCAGGATTCACAGCTCTGAATGGACCAATCAGTAGATGCCTGAGCCAGCACTGCAATGTGTGAGTGATAGGGAGAGTGAGAGCGCCATCTACCCGCCCAGAGAGAGCACTGCCAATTTTACTCTCTTGGGCCCCGGCTGTTGATGGTCAAACTCGCAATCCTCTGGTCATAGTGTCAGCGTCTTAGCCTGCCGAGCCACTCGGCGCCAAGGGCCCATTGATGCCAGATGGGAACATTGACTCTGGTGAGTGGTACAGAGCAATCAACACACCACAGTGGACAAGTTAACCTCTATAATGAACAATGAGGAGAGGGTCAGGGATCACCAGTGAGTTGTTACATTTGGGCACCAATGTTAACCATTCAGATTCATCGTCAACATCTCATCCAGTTTGCACAGGAGTACTGAAGACATCTGTATGCAGGGTGGTGGCAGTGCACAAGTCTGGGGAATGTTTCCATGCCATCCTTGGATCACTGATACCACTTCATGAGTCAGCGGGTACTTGGCAATCCTTGCAGATCACGTGGACTCTTATATGTTGACACTCTTCCCTGATGGTAATGGTACCCATCATCAAGACGATGCACAATGGTGGTCCATGAGTGGCTTCAGGAGCACGACATGATTTTGGTGCCCTTCCCTGGTCTCCTAACTCGGCTTGTCTCAATCCATCTGAGCAAATCTGGGAATATTTAGATCGCCAGGTTTGTCAGGTTTGAGGGACCTCAGAGTTCTGCTGCAGGTGGGCATGAGTGCCTCACATCACCTAATGCAGTCCATGCCTTGACATCTCGCTAGTGTCGTCAGAGCCAATGCTGGTTATCTACTATAAGGTACGTCATAATATTCAGATATGACTGTGTAAGCAGCTCCTCTGGATTTAAGAACAAGTTCTGTGTGATTGTAGAGAGTCAGAAATGGATAATCTATTGATTTCAGTGTTTTACAGGTCAAACAGAAGTGGACGATAGAATAGGAGCCAGTTCTTGTATGGTTCAAACAACTGCCCAGGTGCTTTTGGCTATAATGACTAGTCTTCTATCAATCTAGTGATGACACTGAGGGTTTAAAACTGAAGCTGTTCTGTGGATATGATGATGTTTATGGCATCCTGAGCTTAATGTCAGACTTGGAGCAGTTTGACCCGGTGCTGAACTGTTGAGGAAAGACCACACAGCGCAGTGTTTATCTGTGGTTTTTCTTCTCACCCGGAGAGTTCGGTGGGATTGGGCTTTTTCCGTAAAAGAGCTGCCATTCAGGAGGCTGGTAATGAGATGATTGCACAGTGTCTGGGAGTAATGTAGGTGGTGGTGGGGGGCGGTGGTTAAGGGCAGTAATTGTGATTGCAGTGAATTCCCTTTATTAAGGAGTGCCAGTCAGTATGCCAATGAAGCCTGAAAACTCCTGGATCCGTGTCAGACTGATGAAAAACAAGCCATCAGAGTGCTCACTAAAGCTGCTGCGCTTCACCTGAGGCTACAAACTCTCTCTCTCTCTCTCTCTCTCTCTCTCTCTCTCTCTCTCTCTCTCTCTCTCTCTATGTGCATCTATCTCTCACTCTCAGACAAACATACATAGCTACTAACCTGTCTTGGTGCCAGTCAAGGGAACTTTACTGTATTTTCTTCACGCTTGACTTTCCCCATGAAGTCAGCATCTTCTAAATGAAGCCGATAGTGAAACTGCACTGAAGACGTGTTTTTCAAAGGATGCTCTCACGACCACATAAGTTACCTCATCATATCTACACTCATTGTGCATTTTAGCTTCACTGACCACTTAGGTGCACTTTGTACAGACAGTAGTCCATCTGTTCCTCTGTACACTTTCTTCAATGGTCAGGACCCTCACAGGACCACCACAGAAAAGGTGGATCTGTGTCCAACACTACCGTGTTGGTCCACCTTGTAGATATAAAGTCAGAGACAGAAGCTCTCCACACTTTGTCTTGGTCCTCTAGTCCTTCATTGGTGACGTTGTTGGCTGGTTGGTTGACTGTTCTCAGTCCAGTAGTGACCAGCATTCCACCTTCACCATACACTATGTATCCAAATGTACAAATTCCCACAGACAACTTTTCTAGTCCCTGTAGAGTAGTTCTGCCAATAGGACTCTACAGAGAACCTATTGGCAACATGTCTAGCACCAGGCTAGAAGGCACAACATTGAGATGTGGAACAGTGGAGATGTGTTCTATGCTCCATTCAGTACTTTTGGGATGAGTTGGGGATGAGGTGGTGGTGATGATCATCCAACATCGTGACCTCACTAAGTCTCAATCAGATCCTCAGTGTTGCAAAATCAAGTAGAAAGAAACGCTGGAAAGAAGACAGATAAATGAGATGCTCTAGTTAGACAGTGATGACATCACTTACCTCAGCTGTCACAATGTTCTCAGCATATCACCACCCTAGATCTGCTCTGACAGTTTTTGTAATAATTTTAGCAGAATTAAGATTAAGTATAACTTACATGTAAAATCACATCTGATTGAGTTCGCAGTACCAAACGGTTTGGGGCATCTGTGGCCTAGTGGTTAAGGATCTGATCTTCAGGTCTGGTGACCTTAAGTTTGCCGGTTTGATCCCCGGGCAGGTCACAACTGAAGTGCCCTTGAGCAAGGCACCTAACCCCCAATTGTAAGTTGCTTTGGATAAAAGCATCTGCTAAATGCCTCAAATGTAAATGTACCACTTTGTATTGTGAGATTGTCTTAACGGCTGAGGAAGCATTCGATGCTCTGTTGATATTCAGTCAAAATAAGGTCTCTCAGAAGGATTTTGAGGTAAGAATTGAGACAGTCTTCTTCTCAGCGACGTGTATTATGGTGTAAAATGCTGTCTGTGTAGAGATCTCACTAGTTATTGAGACAGAAGCATTATATCTATGATCATTATAGTTGGCTGAGGTCTATGGCAGAATCGAGTGTTGATTTGAGGGAGAGCAAACTCATCACCGCTGCTCAGTATGACAGGAGTGATGACAAGTTTACTTTCACTGCACTGAGTCTCTCTTCCCTCTCTTTCTTTTTCACATTTGAAGACAGGAATTATGTAGCAGTTCTACCTTTTGTTGTCAAACATAGAAAGAGAAATTTCATGGTGATTCGTTTGTCCTTAAAGAGGCCGTAACCTACATTTTTCTTACATTTAATTGTTTCCTACTTATGACATTTGTGTGCTTAATGTATAAAAATGATCATAATCCAAGGAAGAAATCACCTGCTTAACTACTGCAGTATTCATCAAGCAGTATGCAAAATGTACCTACTGTATCAGGAGACACTTTGAAGTAGGTATCAGCAGCACACTGTGCTATCCCATGATTCAACAGGAGCTGTGGAGGGAAAATGGTGGAATGCTAATGCTGAGTTATCTGTTTAAGTGTAAGTAACAATAAAGGTCTGTCTTAATACTTACTGAGCTGTCTAACTATACAGTGTTTATGTAGGCAGCTGACAGCATCCAAACCGTCATCCACCCTTATAAGGTACACAGTGATGACATCACATATTCTCACCCATTGGTGTTAATCATATCTCTGCTTGCTCTGCTGCTGGCTACTCTGCTTGCATTGCATTGTGGGATTGCCTTAACGACTGAGGAAGTACAGTATTCAATGCTTTCTCAATATTTAGTCAATCTGATCTCTTTGTAGATTTTTGAGGTAAGGACTGAGACAGACTTCTCTTCAGGGCGAATGTTGTGATGTAAAATGCTGTCTATGTAGAGAGCTCACTAGGTATTGAGACCCATTATGACTAAAATGTATTGTGTGAACAGAGCTTTCAATTATTGAACTTTTATAGTGGTGGTGTAACATCATACGTCAAAGTACGATGGTAAGATGATGGATGCGGTGTGTCTGAGCTTGCGTAGATACTTCAAACTGAAAAGGCTACTGCTTGACTGGTTACACAGCATCTACTCATTCAAATGTAGTACCTACAGTCTAAGTACAGGGGTTAGACAATGAAACTGAAACACGTGTCAT
>BRDA01014155.1:23215-34100 GCA_036984385.1 Crenuchus spilurus
ATTGCATTCAGTTTTTATTCACAATTTGTATAGCGTCCCAACTTTTTTGGAATCCGGTTTGTAAATGGAATAAATGATGGTAGAATGGTAGTAGAGTAGAAGTGACTTATTGCTCCTTTAACTTAAGTTTAATTTAACAAATCCATGCAGCGAATCATCTTGAACTCATTTGTCTGATTGGCTCATAAGATATAAATTACTTTCTATTCTTGTTATATTTTACTGCATTCATGTGTATTTATATTTATTCTAATGCTATTTGATAACCAAAAACACACTTCTAGCCAAGAGGAATGGTTTTCAACTTTTACAAAAGACTTCCTTTCTCTTAAGTTGGACAAAATTCCTTTATTGCTGTTTACAGCCCACAGGCATGAGATCCATGTTCTCCTTAACTGCTCTTCAACAGATCTCAGTTACTGGAACCCTCAATGCTGCAGAACTGTCTGAGCTGTTGAATAAAGTTGGACTGTACAAGGTAAACATGCAGCAGCTTTGGGTTTATACTGTCCTTACTGTCCCTCTGACATGCTTTAACCTTCAGTTGTCTTCACAGGAGATCTTTTACCGCATGGATGAGAACAGAGATGGCATTCTGTCTCTGATTGAACTGCGGCATGCTGTGGAAGGCACAGGTTCATCTGAATGTTTATTATTTTCCTGATTATTTAAAAATAATTGGCCTAATATTGCATTTCTGAAATATAATTAAAATGAATGTTTTTTTCTTTTAACGTTTTTGCACTGTATTCTTCCAGGCTTGCGTGTCAGTGATGGTTTGCTGAAACTTATGTCTTTGCGCTATGGTGATTCTACTGGGAGAATCAGCATGGAGAACTTCATTTGTTTGGCTCTTCGGTTGGGCTGCATGGCCAGTAAGCATGATTTTGAATAAAGATTTCATTTTTCTTTTTGCTTAAATAAAATTGCATTATTTAAGCATTTATTTGTGAGTTCGTATACACAAACAGTCATAATTCAGTTTTGTTACAAACATTAACAGAAAACATCTGATTGACTGGCCTGCTCTCTGTATAGAGTGAATGTATGTTTTTAAACACACAACTGATGTCTCAAACACATTAAGAGGCAATAAATGCAAGTCATGAACTCTGGACAAGACAGCTGTTAACTGAAAGCCATTCCAGGTGACTACCTCATAAAGCTGACTGAGAAAATGCCAAGAAAGTTGCATCTAAGCAAGAGTAAAATATAAACATATTCTGGTTTGTTTAACACTGTTTGTTTACTAAATACAGTGGTAACCCTACTTATGAGTTTAATCCGTGCAGGAGCCGAGCTCATTAGCTGGTTTGCTCGTTAGCTGGATGCATTTTCCCCATAAGAATACATGTAAAACTGATTAATCCATGTCAGCTGGCCAATATACAGTATACTTTAATATGCTAAATAATGTGTTTATATGGGTTTTTAAAACATAAACGTGACGACGACGACACTCGTGTAGGCTGGCGGCTAAGGAGGACAGGAGGACGGGTGTACGTGTATGACATGGTTACACTTATCATATGAAAAGTAAAAGTAAAATGTATCTAACTTTCTTGTTCACTACCTTTTGCTACCTTAGCGTCGCTTTTACTAGCACTTTCACTTTCGGTCCAAGGTAATGACTGACCTCTTCTTCTACGGTAGCATCTAGGAGATGCTACGACTGCAGCGCCCCTAGTGGTTTGGCATACTTGAAGAAATTTACCCTACTCGTTAGCTGGAATATTACTCGTTACCTGGAACAAAAATATTCTGAGATCTCGACTCGTTACCTGGAATACTCGTTAGTAGGGATGCTCGTAAGTAAGGTTACCACTGTAATTACATTTGTATTTACTCATAGTTTGGATGTCTTTAATATTAATCTACAATGCAGAACATTTTTAAATAATGAAAAACCACTGAATGTCCAAACTTTTTTTGACTGGTACTGTATGTATATTCCATAACAGTCCTTTAATTATACACACACACACACACCTATAATTTATTTATAATTATATAATTTAAAACATACGCAAAGTGGTTTCAGTGTCACCTCATCAGCCTCTTTTTTCTTTGTTCAAAAAGCAATATTCAAAAAACTTGCTGATGGCCGTAGAATGCACCTTAGAGAGGAGGAGGTAATTTTTAAACATTTTTAATATTTATCATATACTGTAACTGTTAACATTCTGAATTCCATATATATTCTATTAAGACATGCTACTGCCATTATTTTTGCCAGGTTAAATTCCCTAATCTGTTCTTGTGTCCTTCTTGTAGTGGCTGTGTCTCACCATGTACTCCTGAAGATGTGGTAGGAAGTGTTTTGGCACCACGGGAAACATTTGCATTGAGTCAGCCATGAAAAAGCAGCAGTACTTAATAAAGAAGATGATGCAGATTGCTTGTATGACTTCTTGACAAATGTAGAAACACAACATTCCATCAACCTTCTGTTCAGTAGAGCTTCTGACTGCTTGCACTACAACTGCAGAAAGGTACAAACAACCCAAAAGTCTGTTTATATTTGTATTCCACAAAGCAGGATCGCCAGATAACTTACACTAACCTCTGAGGACGGACTGTTCACTAGGAATGTCGTGTTGCTCTTTTCTCATCTGAAAGGTTTAATTATGGGCTTAAGTTAACCAGCTAAACTGAGAAATCCAGCTTTGTAAAATACATCACGAGTTTAATAGCATGTTTTAAAAATTTATTTGTTTTTCATTTTATCTAACCAAATCAAGGGCAAGCACATATAACTTACACTGATTATACTATACTGAGTAGTGTGTAACATTCAGCATTAAGTTCTAGTTTTAAGGTAGGTATATACTCCCAAAAAGTCAGTCGGCTTCCTTGCAATCTTTCAAGCATGATATCTCTGGTATTTTTTAAGATTTCTCTTTGATTTTTGGAGTACTGATACTGTATATATTTCTTCACGGGATGATCTCAGCATTTTTTGATCAAACTTTTGTAAGTACTAGATTAGCAGGCTTGAATATTTAATTAGGTGCGAAAAAATGACAAAAATGGAAACTTGTTTTTATCTTATCTTCAATATGTTTCTTCTGTATTTAATTTCCTTCCATCAGGACATGAGTTTATTGGTTATAAATAAAAGTCCAAAAAATAAAGTCAAAATCTTTAGTGGTTTTTGAGATATACCGTTTAGAAAATACATAACTTTCTGCCTCTCGGTGGCCATATTGGATGCTAATTTGCATAATTTATGCAAATTATGTAACCTAGGAATTATTCATATGGTTAAAAAAAAAACATGAATCATTTAATGTTTGACATTTTAGTTTGGGAGTATATACCTACCTTAAAAGAGACCCTAAGGATGCCTGTATTGAGTGCTGTCAGGTACAACCCTGCCATCTAGTGGCTCAAAGCAGATCCCTCAATAAATTCTTTAAAACAGGAATTCAGTTAATCAGATTTACTTGCTGCACGTTTCTCTGCAGAGCATCATTCGTTGTCAATATTAGGTGGGTATTAATGAAGCTTTAAGTAGTCTTTTAAATGTTCTTTTCTGTATCTCAGTGTCCCTGACCATACTTATTTTGCATGTAGCTAACTATGGCCAGCTAAGACTGAGACTTTAGGAGTTGGGAACTCTTTTCTTTTCTTTGGGAGAAACAAACAAAATTGAAATGCCAAATGCTTTCCTGTAAACATCTCTGTACGAAGACAATAAACTCAACTTTCTCCTCAGAGTAGTGCACAACTCAGTCTGGTTTCTTTTCAGTTATTTCTACTCATCACAAACCTTCAGTCATTTCACAGCAAAACACTGAAGCACTTGTTTATACAACAGACAGGATTGACTGAGTTTGACTGTCCTGACTGATCCATCGTATTGCAATTTAAGTTGAAACAATTCTTAGTTCTTGCAGAGACAAAAATGTGCAAAATGTTATTTACCTGGGTGGCACGGTGGCTTAGTGGTTAGCACGTTCTCCTCTCAGCGCTGAGGTCTTGGGTTCGAGTCCACATCTGAGTGGAGTTTCCATGTTCTCCCCGTGTCTGCGTGGGTTTCCTCCGGTTTCCAAAAACATGGAGGTCAGGTGAATTGGCTACTCTAAATTGTCCGTGTGTGTGTGTGTTCACCCAGCGATGGACTGGCACCCTGTCCTGGGCTTAGTTGAATAATGTAGTGCCCTGTCCTGCGCCCTGTGAGGGGGTAGGGGACTAACCGCGACCCTGATAAGGATAAAGCTGGTGTGATAATGAATGAATAAATGTTATTTACCTCATTTAGTTTGCATGTCATATCAGATTGCGACCCAAATTGATGTTCTTTTCCATTATCTTGTATTAGACTTATTAAAGGCATTGAACTGATTCATCTTAAAAATTTCAGTGGGACAAAATGATTAGAATAGGGGTGCCCTGTTTTGGGTGGAGTTCTGCCATCCTGCAGAATTTAGCTAAATTGCTTAATCCAACACACCTGATTCAGGTAGTAAAGGTTTATTTACATCTGAATATCAGGTTTAAGTGTGTTGGATCTGATCTGACCAGGAAGTTCCCCAGGACCAGGATTGGGCACCTAAAGTGATCAATAATCAAATTTAGAAAATGATAATCACACTAAGGTCATGTGATTTTTACAGTGCCCACATTTATGCACCTGCCTAATTTTGTTTAAATAATTTAATGAATGCAGACTTTCTGTAAATCCTATAAACTTCATTTCACTTCTCAAATATCACTGTTTGTCTGTTATATGATATTTAACTGAAATTGCTGAACAACCAATGATTTATAAAGGAAAATCATGAAAATGATCAGGGGTGCCCAAACTTTTTCATACCACTGTATGTTGAAAACCATGTTTATCTTTGTGTTCTCCTATATCTGGAAACAACATTCAACACCTGACTTGCTGTCAATTTGAAGATGAGTGTTTATTCTCTTTCTTTGCTGAACTGGAACGATTTCCAGGTCAGTGAAACTGTTGCACCAATTACAAGAAACAAAATCTAAAACTGTACACGGTTCAAAATCAGCTCGGTCACTAAAAAGACGTCTATTTACAATCAAATATAAAAAAGACAAACTATATAAAACTGTAAATCACAAGAATGTTACCCTTTGTGCTTAAATGTAAACAGAGTAGGAAGTTATCAGTGTCTATACAGTCTCACACTTTGAATTGTTTACATTATGTGGCTTCACAGAAGAGCAAAATGAATGTAGCTCTAATCTACCACAATTAAAAATATAAAAACAAAAACGAAAGCTGCGAATTAGTGAACTCTAAATCTTCCTCCAGGACATTATTTGCTAGCAGGGTAATATCACAACATTAGAATGTAACACTATAAACAAAATGACCTGTAATGCTTCACTAGTAATGCTAAATACTACAAAAAAATAATATTGTGAAAAAGTTAATTGTTCATAATTTTAATTTAAAAGGTAAACAGTCAAATTTTATAATTTTTTGATGTAAAGTCACATCTTGTCAAGCCTTTTTTGTTGTAATATTGCTACTATATAAGTAGTAATTTGGTCAAAATCAAAATTATATTCTAATAATGTGAGGTTCCAGATTTCTTTAAGGCAAATTCATCAACAATAATACAAAAAGGCTGGAAATGTCACTTTACACATAGTGAACATAAAATACATCAGTTTAGCCTTTTGAATTAAACTATTACCAGCAACAATGAATATTTTTTCACGATATTCTAAAGTCTTTAGATGTGGCACAGTCAGATTCTCCAGTTTTTGTAGACAATTATATGGAGGGAAGTAACATGTATACAATAACAATAAATACACAGAATCAGAAGTCCTTCGGTTTTAAAAACAGCCAATTTGTACGTTGGGAAACCTCAAAATGTTTTATTCTCCATAAAAGCAATAAATAAAGCAGTCCTGTTCAAATCCATACTCATCTGGCAGTGTCTATACATCTATGAATAATTAAGCGTGATATAAACGGTCTATACGCTGGTCTCTGTTAGAGGTGGAGCTGGGGTGGTTGAAGCAGGGGGCTCAAAAGGCTCAGGTTGAGCAGGATGGCGCACATGCATCTCCTGTAGCAGCATCACGTTATTCTCTTTCCACTGCCTGAATTTAATGGCAGTTAGAGAAGGGTCAGCCAGAATCTGATCCAGAGTCAGTATATCTGCCTCTTTAGCCTAGAACCAAGACAAAGAACTCTTAGAATGATGTCTTTAAAATGTGACTGGCTCATAGCTATATAAAATCCCACACAATCCCTTACAGACAAAACTCTGGTGATTAACAAACATTTGGTGACTGACCTTCAGCGTGCTGTTGAGGGTTCTTATGAGGTGCATCTTCTCATTGACTGCGTGGTTTTTGCAGCGCTTTACAAACGATGCTCTGAATTCCCGCTTAGACGACGGCCTCCGCTCACCAGTGGGAGAAAGACTCGCCCTTTTCAGATCTTTGTACAGTTTTTCCATCTCATCAGCAGGGCTTTCTTCACCATCTAAGTGGGACAAAAACAACATTCAATGCCTTTATGCCAGGAAGTTAGGATATACCTGTAGCAGGTGCTGGTCAAGGTTAAGTATTAAGACAGAGACAAGCACATAGGTGGGCATTTATGCCTCTTAAATACAGAAAAGGACAGAGAAATGACATGAAGGGGTTATTATTATGAAATACATTAGATTTTTTTACTATTTTAGGTAAGCAGTATGTAACTGCTTAGCGCAAAGTGTGCAAACAGATGAGCTACAGTCTGTAATTGTAGAATTACAAAGTGCACCTGCAGGTGCATCTAAAAAAAAAATGTATATTTGAAAATTGAAAAAAGTGAAACTCCTATAGATTCATTACACACAGATCTATTTCAAGTGTTTATTTCTTTTTAAGTTGATGATTTTGGTCTACAGCCAATGAAAACCCAAAAGACAGCATCTCACAAAATTAGAATATTATATAAGACCAATTAAAAAAATTATTTGCATACATAAATGTTGACCTACTGAAAGTATGTACAGTACATTCACTCAGTGCTAGGGCGGGGCTCCTTTTGCATGAGTTAATGTATCAGTGTGGTGTAGCATGGAGGTGATCAGCATGTGGCACTGTTGAGGTGTTATGGAAGCCCACACTGATGCATGCAATGTGGATTCATGCAAATTCATGTTCAAAGAGCCCCGATCAGGTTTTGGTTGCATACACTGTACATACTTTTCAGTAGCTTAACATTTATTTTATTAAAAATATTTTTCAAAAATTGGTCTTCTATAGTATTCTAATTTTTTGTGAGATGCACCTGTATAAGGTCAGTGGAGCTGATAAAATGGACAGTGAGTGTAGATACAAGGAGGTAAAGTTATGGCTGATTTAGTGTATACAGTACTGTGGAAGCAGCCATTTGTGTAAAAAATATATTTATCCCTGTATTTAGTGTGTTTTCCCTTATGAAACACTATATACCATTAAAGTGAACAATACTTTCTTGTTATTAAAGTTATTCATATGGTTATAAGTATGCAGTTAGAGGAACGCAAATTTCATCCGTGACTTTGGGTTTCACTGCAGTCATTGTAAAGATATGATAAATTCCTCCAGCAGCTCATCTGATTTAACTTAACACAGTACCGATTAGCTGAAATAGCTAACAAACTTCACCAAAAAAAACCCAAAATGTTTTATTTATTTGTATTTACAGTACCGCGCAAAAGTTTGGGCTCACCCAGAATGTTTCATTATTATTATTATTTATTATTATCATTTATTATTATTATTTATTGTTATTATTAATTATTATTATTATTATTTATTGTTATTATTAATTATTATTATTGTTATTATTAATTATTATTATTTATTGTTATTATTAATTAATTATTATTATTATTTATTGTTATTATTAATTTATTATTATTATTTATTATTATTATTATTATTATTTATTATTTCTAGACTATTATAAAGTCCACAAATGCTGCTGCTCCAGGTACTCAGTCTTCTATGGTAGAAAGGTGAGGTAGGACAGTATCACTGTGTTTAGTTCACAAGTTGTTGATGGTGAGTTTAGAAGAGTTTAGAAGCTTTACTACAGCTGTTTAATCTCCACCAGAAGTTTAACACACTGTGTGTGAGACATCACTGGACATGACTCTGTCTTACCTCACTCTTCTAACATAAACGTTTGAGTATCTGATGCAGCAGAATTTGGATTTTATCATCAAATCAAAACAAAAACACAGAAATAAAAGTCCAGGTTGTCACAGACGTTCAGTTTAATGTGTGATCCCAAACTTTTGAGCGGTAGCGTATACTAATGTTAGTGTCTACAAAACACTGAGGTTTAGGATTTGGTCAATAAAAGGGGCAATGCGTTCTTACTGCAGTCATTTGTAGTCAAACTGTCCTCAGACTTAAGCAGCACTTCTGTGCTGATTCTTGTGGTGAGAGGGTCCTGAGAAGCAGCAGGCTCCCTCCACTGTGAAGCCTGATCTTCTGCTGATCTTGGAGTGTGAACCTGAGCAGAAAACACCACCGTCTCTGCTGTAGCAGGGCTGGCCTGAGATACTAGGTCCAGCCAGGACTGGCGGTGCTTTGCAAGTGACGACACAGAGCTGTTTGAAGTCATAGTGCTGACCGGAGATGATGGAGTGGCCTCGCTTGGTACAGGAGAAGAGTATGGAGGAGGAAGGCTCCCCTACAAAATATCAAACAGAAGTCTCACAACCAGTTGCCACAGCTTTTACCTTGTTTGTAAAAATGCATTGTTCATCATCCAAAATAATAATCTGTTAAAATTGTGGAGATTTATTATTTTGAGTAAGTTTTTTTTTCCAAAAGCAGAAGTTGAAGAGCACATTTACAAGAAAGTAAACATCTAAATGGAAAGGAAATTTGGTTCCCGGGCACCTGTTCCCTAGCGCAGTTGAATTCCAAGGTGCATAAAATGGCATGTTTTAGTACAGTGTGTGCAACTTCCAAGAACTCAAGAGTTCCAGCCATAATTGCTTTTCAGTAGAACGTAACAGCTGGAGAACCAGGAACCTCCATGGTCAGTATTTTCTTAGTGCAAAGCCCAACTTACTGATCATAGGCAACTAGAGATATCACATTACATCATCCACCATTCTAATCAAATACATAAATATTGTTTTGGACCCAAACATTGGCCACAAACACTCTACTGAACCCAAAGCACCAGGTTTTGAATCTAAACGAGATTAACAATACAATTCAGACTACCACCAACTGAAGCCTCTTTATACATTTCTCATAATAATGTTTGCTATATAGTGACAATAAAAGCAGTCATCACATTTCTGGGCATAAATGTGTTGATCTTAGGGACCAACTTGTATTTGTCATTATAACAGAATAAGGATATGGCTCACTCCTTAAAATGTAATAGTTTGTAATGATTAAAGGTGCCCTTGAATGGAAAACTGAATATACCTTTACACCCTTGAATAAGGAGAGTTTAGTTCATGGAGCTCACATACTGTGAACCTCAAATACTTGTCCTGTCCTTCAAACGCAAACCAGGACAAGCAAAAGAGGACAGTAAAATCAGCAACTTCTAAAATCTTCTGAAAGGATTGTCTGATAACCTTGACTCACATCCCCAGAAAAACAAATATCTGCCAGTACAGTTTCAATTTCCTCTCGAGATTCAGTTTATCCTCTTCACCCACATCCTCTCTCACACACTTCTCTTGCATGCCATGCAAATAATCGTCACTTATAATCCTTTCCTCTGTCCTCTCCCCGCATTGTTTACTCAGCTCTCCATTCACTCCATCAGAGCAGTTTTCACTTCGCACCCAATTTCAGGCAACATTGCTGTATCAGTGTCAAAAATCATGGACAAAGGCAACCAAAATACAATCCCCCAGAAGGAAATACATCTCCAGTGTCACCAGATCAAAAAACAGAAAGTATTAAAAAGTATAAGGACTTTTATGTTACATGTTCGCCAATAAGAGCAGAGGCTAAACACCCTAGGGCGCTTTACAATCAACATACTTCAAACACACACTCTGGCGAAGCAGCAGCCAGTCGCGCACAGCGTACTCTCAACTGGGAGCAACCGTCCATCTGAAGGACTGCACCGAGCACTAGGGGGATCACCCAGGACAGAGTGCCAACCATATCTGGGCATACATACATAAATACACATTCATACACACACCAGGGTCATTTAAGAGTAGCCAGTTCACCTGATCTCCATGTTTTTGGACTGTGTGAGGAAACCGGAGAACCCAAAGGAAACCCACGCAGACACGGGGAGAACATGGAAACTCCGCTCAGATGTGGACTCGAACCCAAGACCTCAGCGCTGAGAGGCGAACATGCTAACCACTAAGCCACCGTGCCGCCCCAAACTAAGCATTTTTAGCCTGACTATCATCATTTAAATACCATGCAATAATTTAAAATACTGAATAAATACAATTTACTGCATCTTTAAAAAGACTGTATTGTATAAACACATGCCCAAATAAGGCAATGACATGTTTAATGATGGCATAAGTAGGAACCTCCCTTTATTGTGAATACATAGTAGCCAGAACCGTATGAACACTTCTTTGTGTGTAATTTGAGCCAAACACTACAAGTAAAAAAATTTTTGCTCATATTTCAAATATTGTTGTGCAAAATTAATGTGATTTAAAGTTTGGGATTTCTCTACATTCAAAGTACAAACCGGATTCCAAAAAATTTGGGACACTATACAAATTGTGAATAAAAACTGAATGCAATGATGTGGAGATGGCAAATGTCATTATTTTATTCGTAATAGAAGATAGATGACAGATCAAAAGTTTAATCTGAGTAAATGTAACGTTTTAAGTGAAAAATATGTTGTTTCAAAATTTCACAGTGTCAACAAATCCCAAAAAAGTTGGGACAAGTAGCAATA
>BRDA01014155.1:43026-57841 GCA_036984385.1 Crenuchus spilurus
AGAGACAGAGAGACAGAGAGAGACAGAGACAGACAGAGGGACAGATAGAGACAGAGGGACAGATAGAGACAGAGGGACAGATAGAGACAGAGGGACAGATAGAGACAGAGACAGAGAGAGACAGAGAGAGATAGAGAGACAGACAGAGAGATAGAGAGACAGAGACAAGAGACAGAGACAGACAGAGACAAGAGACAGAGATAGAGACACAGAGAGATAGAGAGACAGAGAGATAGAGAGATAGAGAGACAGAGACAGAGAGAAAGATAGAGAGACAGATAGAGATAGAGACAGAGAGATAGAAAGAGACAGAGAGAGAGACAGAGACAAGAGACAGAGAGAGAGATGAGGGCAGGGCAAGGGCAGATAATCCCTTCAGAAAATAATTAATTGACCATTTATGAACCAAAGACTACATGAGAGCAAAATGTCAGTGTATCTCCCGTCAATACCTTATCAAGTGAAAATATATTGTGTCTAGTTAATAAAAGATTTAATCCATTTCTGGATGCTTTAAGTTACCTGAAGCTCTTATGTCTCACCTGAAGTGACAGTGTCTTATTGTCAGATCATGACTTGTTTTGAGAAATAAGGTTTGAAAGATGCAAAATTGTGTTGTTCACTACATAACACTGCTTAAAACAAGTAAAAATATCAGGCTGAACTCATTTTGAGTCTAGTGTATCTCCAAAAAATATTGCACCTTAGAGTGCAACAGCAAAGCATCTGAATACTGTAAAACAATTTAATTCAAAAAGGTGAACTGTTGTATACTTTATATTAATAACAAGTGACATATTTTAAGCCTTTTTGTGTTAACGTTGATACTGTTTGACTAGTTATTTACTCAAAGTTGTGATTAAATATTCTAATTTTATTCTAATTTTGTAATTGGGATTTTGGATTTTTTAAACTAAGCAATAATTATCAACAATAACAGGAAAAAACTTGACATTTCACTTGTGTAAAGAGTCTAATATGACCTTTGGGAATTAAATTATGAAGGACAATAAACTTTATGACATTTTTTTCGAACACTAAGGAGAAATACATGTTAGACTCTGCCATTCTATCATTTTCTGCAGTATAAACAGTAGACGCTGGAATGAAAAGCACTTCAGTCAAGTCTTCACTGTCTTAGACAAAAATGTAAACATAAACAATGAAGTTTACAGAGCAGCATCACTGCATTACCACTTAATGTACTGAATGAGAGAGCAAATTAAGAGTACATACAGAGAAAATATCAACAACCACATCACCACAATATTAAACACTAATACCCCTCCTCAAGCACACAGTTCCCCCTCTGATGTAACCCTACCTGTCAGATTTAACTGGGTGTGTACAAAGACCCTCATGTCCACCTTTAAAGAACATTTGTGCTCCTCAAACAGCTTGACTGAATGAAAAAGAAAGACGTTCAGCTCATTTCTCAAAACTTCTCCTTATGTGTTACGCAAAACAAGCAGAAAGTCAGTCACTCTTCCGGAGCCACATTTCCAGTCAGAGGCCTGAGGGGCGACGGGCGCACGCGCACACAATAACGCAGAGCTGCACGTTCACCTGAGCAACTACACTGACCTTCAGGCGTGGCTCCAATTACAAACCTACTGACAGAACAAACGGGAACTCCTCACAGGCACTTCAGCTTTACTCGTGGCGTGTGGCTGAAAAGAGCCAAACCACATCTGCAAACAACTCAAAACCACCAAAACAATCCAGCTCTGACCTCTGACCTCTCCAGCCTACCTGCAGCCGGCGTGTCAGTGAGCGCAGCTTTGACTGAAAGTCGAGGAAGAGCTTCTGTATACTGTTAACTGTGGACAGCATGGCGACAGTGTGCGGACTGTCCTGCTCATGTTCATCATTAATTTAATGAGGGAAATATGGAGCCACATACTGTGGTTCCGTAACACCCCAAACGCTCAGTGAACTTGGTTTAGACAGCTCGTTTATGTACTCACTCGGGTCTCCATACTGAAGTGCGTGTAATACCGGAAATAAACACCGGGTGTCGCTCTTAATTCTCTTTTCGCGCGACAACAAAGCAGAGAAAAGAAAACGAGCAGGTCTGCTCTTGCGGGTTGCCAAGTTCGCTGGTTTTCTCCCTGATTTGGTTATTTTGAAAATGCAGTAGATGGTAAAAATCTAGAGGTGTTTTTTTTGGATACCTTTACAATTTACCCAAAAAGCAATTTACCTAAACAGGCACTGAACAGGTTACTACTACTACTACTACTACTAATTAATAATAATAATAATAATAATAATAATAATAATAATAATAATAATAAATTAATTATTATTTATTAGTAGTAGTAGTTGAGCAAACTTTATTTATTCTTTTTAAATACTTATTTTATATGGAAGATTTTATTAACCATTTATGCAACTTCTACTTGTCAATACTACTATTACTACTACTAATAATACAATTATTTATTTATTTTATTATTATTATTATTATTATTATTATTAGTAGTAGTAGTAGTAGTAGTGTTGACAAGTAGAAGTTGCATTAATGGTTAATAAAATCTTCCATATAAAATAAGTATTTAAAAAGAATAAATAACAAAGTTTGCTCAAAAGACAAATTTTGTTATCAACTGATATCTTCATCACCAGTGATTAAACACTTTAGATTCTGGGTTAATTTCAGCTTATAAGGGGCGGGTTTTAGGCAGACATTGGGCTGAACAATTTTCTTGAACCTGGCAACCCTGCTTGTCTTTTTGTTTGCAGAACTTTGTTATTCGCAAAACAGCGCAAACTATCTGTTGTATTTTTAAAAGAATGATTCACTCAGAAATATTTGCACATTTCCACAAGTGTAGCTGGTCAGACAAAGACGTCTGAAATTTAAATGTTGATTCTTTAGTTTGTCAGCCTGCAGTCAGATCTGATTGTGTAGTTCATGTGGTTCATGTGTAGTTCTAACTCTGTACTAAATATGATTTCTGGGTGAAACGTTCTGGATGTCTGGGCCTGCTGGCAGGTCTTGTGTATTTAAGGGAAAAGGGGGGTGTTTAAATGATCAGCACTCTGTGGGAGCTGTAGCCAAAACATTGTTCGCATGCCTGCACTTTCATACATGCACATACACTGCTTCTGCAGGCGAGCTGATGGGGGACTCTGACCATAGGATGTGGGCTGTTTGTTCTTGGCCAACTAGAATAGTGGTAAACCAGTCATATTTGCAATGCAGGGAAGGACAGCTATTATAGTGAGACATGATCTCCACAGATTACCAGTCATGAACTTGCAGGATCTTTGAGCGCATACCAACGACATGCTAATTCACAGATCCTGTTTTCTCTTTTCCTTGCTTTGCACCTATCAGTTCCTTTCTGAACAGGCAGAACAATCCTTGTAATCTTGTTCTTCATGTGGATTAAGCAAAGTGAAGTAGCAGATTTCGGTGCAGTCCCATATACATGAGAGCAACTCCCATTTCTCTTTCCCCAGGATTTAATGGGAAGGTGATTGGTCACACCATTGTGGGCTAAATCTCCTATCATGGTCCATGCAGAGAATTGTCACGCCACTTAACTAAATATTCCTCCAGGGGCCAGTCACAGAGGGGCGAGACACTGGGGCCATTCTTCACCCTGCACTCTCCCTTCCACTGCGCCAGACCATGAGATAGAGATGCTATCAGGACCTACTACTGCGCACCATTGAGACGTGTACAGAGGATCTGCCTTAGCAGCTCTATGAGCCACTGTTAAAAATATGATACTTTACATGTAATGAATATAACATATGACAAGTGACCTTTTATCAATTAAATTATGAGCACAAATGAACTTTTTCAAAATATTCTAATTTTTGGGGCCCCAAGTGGCTCAGCAAGCTAAGACGCTGACACTACGACCAGAGGATCGTGAGTTTGAATCCCGGTCATGCTGTTTGCCATCAACAGAAGGGCCCAAGAGAACAATATTGGCAGTGCTCTCTCTGGGTGGGTGGATGGCACTCTCTCTCTGTCACTCTCACACTGCAATGTCCGCTGGCTCAGGCATCTACTGATTGGTCCATTCAGAGCTGGGAATCCTGCGCTTTCCTCCGTGTGTTGGCTCCCCAGTGACGGTGTATCAGCGGTAGTTTGAAAAGAGGTGGTGGCTGTATCACACGCAGTGGAGGAGGCATGTGCATGTCTTCACCCTCCTAGAGTCAGGGACAGTGCAAAGTGATGGAGAGAGCCACTAATGGGCTGGGTTAATTGGCAACTATCACATTGGGAAAAGGAGAAAATTGGCAAAAAATCTAATTTTTGGAGATGCACTAATACTTTTGTCATTTTTCATACATAGCAAAATGTCATCCAGTAGGTCTAATTAATTACCAGTTTCTTCTGGTTTGAGGCATGCAGTATTACGCTAATTATACATAAGCACCAGTACTTGTTAGGCGCATTAGCAAAAGTAAAAAGCAAAGAAGCTTGACTGATGAACTACATTTGTAATGAGGGGGAAAATGGTCTAAATTGTTTTTGACCTGAACTATCACTATA
This sequence comes from Crenuchus spilurus, assembly GCA_036984385.1. NCBI lineage: Eukaryota > Metazoa > Chordata > Actinopteri > Characiformes > Crenuchidae > Crenuchus > Crenuchus spilurus. Next base: position 47,543 of record BRDA01014155.1, read on the forward strand.
GTAGTGAAACTGATTTAATTGAAAGATAAAGACGTTTCAAATATCTTCTGCAAAACGAGGTACAAAATATCATCTAAACTGTGTCCACAGAGTAAATATGCTCAGTACAAAGTATGAAAAGTTTGGTTTCAGATGATTTGTGGCGAGGGCAAGAGGGGTTCGTGGGAAAGTGAGCCAAAGGGTCTCATACACTTCATGTCCCCCACAGGTAATTTGAGACTAACACCTGCCATGCTCTTGTGGTGAAGCGTCCACTCTCTCACTTTCAAGAGACTCATTCTACAAGGGTGAAATAAATAGCTTTTGCTTTAAATAGCAGGTGCTCCCCTTTAACCATCAAGAGATAATTTAGTAGTAAAACTACAACACTTCCAGTGTGGCCTAAATATTTAGAGTAGGCACATGTAACTATGCTGATATGATGCACTGTGCAAAAATATGTATAAGAAAGTCTTTATGGATGAAAGTCTGCTAGTGTCAGTCATCATCTCATTGACACTTTCTGCCGTTAAAGCTCTAAAGGTCAAAGTCAGACAGGCTCCACTGGAAAATGGGCCAGAAAGCAGATGATTGGCAAAAATAAGGGATTGCATTTGGGCACCAAAGGCCATAGTGTACAGCACGGTGGTTTAGTGGTTAGCACGTTCGCCTCTCAGCGCTGGAGTCTTGGGTTCGAGTTCCATCTGAGCGGAGTTTCCATGTTCTCCCCGTGTCTGCGTGGGTTTCCTCCGGGGACTCCGTTTTCCTCCCACAGTCCAAAAACATGGAGGTCAGGTGAATTGGCTACTCTAAAGTTACCCTGATGTTTGTGTATGAGTGTATGTATGCCCAGATATGGTTGGCACTCTGTCCTGGGTGATGCCCCTAGTGCTCGATGCAGTCCTCCAGGTGGACGGTCGCTTCGGATTGAGAGTACGCTGTGCACGACTGGCTGCTGCTCCTCGCCGGAGTGTGTGTGTATGAAGTGTGTTGACTGTAAAAGCATCCTTGGGTGTCTGGAAAGGCGCTATATAACTGTTATGTGTATGTATGTAAAACAAAAACATACAAATGAATAATACTCTGCAGGTGTGTTAATCTAACCATTTCCTGGTTCAGCCTTCTCCTTGAGGAAGTCCAGTATTTATAATTATCCAGTAGCTGCTTCAGCTCACAAGTCCTTCATTAAATTAAATCTAACATGCTAACTTTTCTGAAAACAAGACATGGTTGTCGTTGTTAATGTCCTCATGGACTGACTAGTTGTAAATGCTAATGTACTGTATATTCTATATGGTTAATATGCTGTCAGTCCTGCATGTGCCACCAAAACAGTTCTGAACCACTATGGACTCTACAAGACCTCTGAATGTGCCCTGTGGTATCTGGCATCAGGATGTTAGTAGAAGTTCCTTTAAGTGGATCTGCCATGAATCAGACTCGCTGTTCCAGCACATCTCCCAGATAATCCATCAGATTGAGATCTGGGGTATTCAGAGGCCACCGTCAGCATGTACACACCACTGCTGACTGGGAGCATCCCACAAGCCTTGTTGCTTTAGAGATCTCCAACCTATCTGTCAGACCAAGTCTGTTTGGCCCTTGTCAAAGTGGCTCAGGTCTGCATGCTTGAATATTTTTCCTCCAGCGTCCAGTGTGTTGTGTGTTGTTGTTGAGAATCAAGTACTCTCTTACCGTGTAGTATCCTAGTATTATGAGATAAACAGTGCTATTTGCTTCATTTTTTAAATACTTTTTTGCCAATTTTCTTCCCTTCCGAATGTGGTAGTAGCCAATTAACCCATCCCCTCTGTTAGGCCTCTCCCCATCACTTTGTACTGTCCTTGACTCTAGGAGGGTGAAGACAAGCACAAGCCTCCTCTGTTGCGTGTGATGCAGCCACCGCCTCTTTTCAAACTACCGTTGATACAGCGTCACTGGGGAACCAACGCACTCAGAGGGAAGCGCAGGATTTCCAGCTCTGAATGGACCAATCAGTAGACGCCTGAGCCAGCGGACATTGCAATGTGAAAGTGATGGGGAGAGATAGAGCGCCATCTACCTGCCCAGAGAGAGCACTGCCAATTTTTGCTCTCTTGGGCTCCGGCTGTTGATGGCAAACAGCATGACCGGGATTCGAACTCGCGATCCTCTGGTCATAGTGTCAGCGTCTTAGCCTGCTGAGCCACTCGAGATAAGGCCCTTCGACAGTATTTATGACCAGTGTGCCCTGGCAGTGGTTTTATGGTGCTTCACTCTTATGTTTAATAGCAATCACTGATAGTTCTCAGATAACACCATGCAATTAATGCATTAAAATCCTATCAGAGTTTGTCACTGTGTTTAAATTTATATCAGTGTAAAATATTAAAGTGGTTAACCTTAACGACAGCCCAAGTAGAGCCAGAAGACCTATATGTTTTGTCTCAATTTTCATGAAATAGCAGCAGAAGTTGTTTATAAAAAGGGGGCTGGGTCATGGCCTAATTATTATGTAGGCACATCATATTCAATGCATAAACCTACCCAGATCAGCACTGTCACAATGACAAGTTTGATAATTTAGGGCCTTGGCCCATCAGTTAACACAGAGTGTAAAAGAAAGAAATGTCTTACCGCTTGAGAAAATGACCAGGATCGCATTCCAGAAGTGCTGTATCTGATAAAAACAAACCAAGGAAATTAGTTTATATGAAGAAAACATTAGTAAAAAGGCTAATTTAGCTGTTTACACACTAACAGTCTATATACAACTCTAATAGATCCTCCAAAGTAGCAAATATCTTTTACAGGCACCACTCAGTCTTGAGGAGACAAAAACAGTGATTAAGAAACCTCTACAGAGTCAGTCTTTAAGAATGCGGTCACATGATATATCCAGCACTGTAGTTTATAACTATGATTATCAACATATCAATTCTCTCAGCATTAGGGTGTAATTTCTCTCTCAAAAAGTATACACAGCGGCTTCTGGGGGTATATTATCTTTGTTGATGTGAATCCAAATGTTTCAGAAAAATTAGGCAAACTTCCAGAGGAGAGTACATATCCTAAATACAGACTCTGAGGTCACGAAAAGCACTTTACATAGTATTACTGGAGGGTTGTCATGAAACAAATATACACATATATTTTGTTTTAGGCATGTAACCATGTTGAGTTAAACCAAAGGAGTGTCAATGTGTCAAATAATTATATATATATATAATAGTATAATATTAATAATATATATAATATACATAGTCATGGCCGAAAGTGTTGGCACCCCTGAATTTTTTTGAAGTATTTCTCCCAGAAAATTATTGCAATTACACATATTTTGTTATACACATGTTTATTTTCTTTGTGTGTATTGGAACAACTTTGACATAATTTCACACAAAACTCCAAAAATGGGCCGGACAAAATTATTGGCACCTTTTCAAAATTGAGGGTAAATAACTTTGTTTCAAGCATGAGATGCTCATTCAAACTCACCTGTGATAAGTAACAGGTGTGGGCAATTTAAAAATCACACCTGAAACCAGATAAAAAGGAGAGAAGTTGACTCAATTATGTCAAATTTGCCATTTTTTCCTCTGTTTTTTGTGTTGTTCCAATACACACAAAGGAAACAAACATGTGTATAACAAAACATGTGTAATTGCAATAATTTTCTTGGAGAAATACTTCAAAAAAATTCAGGGGTGCCAACACTTTCGGCCATGACTCTCTCTCTCTCTCTCTCTCTAAATAAATAAATAAATAAATAAATAAATAAATAAATAAATAAATAAATTAATTAATTAATTAATTTTAAAAATTTTGTTTTAATAAGAATTTGTTAATATAAAAAGAACATTTTGTTCCATATGTTCTCCTCAATCCATTACATAGATTTGTTAAAGCAGGAATTTTTGGTTTTGCCAAGTAAATTAAGCCCAAAACCTGTCCAATGGGAAATGAGCAGCAGGACATTCCTACTGGACAGTCCTCAGCATTGGACTTAAGCGGCATTGGACGGGCAGCCATGGTCTGGTGGTTAGGGGTCTGTTCTTGTGACCGGAAGGTCAACGGTTCGATCCCTGGAGAGATCTAATTTATCCCCCAACGGCTCCTTGTGCACCATGGATAGGGCTGTCCACTGCTCCAGGCACATGTTCTCACAGCCTAGTGTGTTCCCAAGTGTGTGTGTTTCATTGCACGGATGGGTTAAATGCAGAGGTCAAATTCCATTGTGTGCAAATCACATTGGCAAAATCTGAATCTAATCTATTTGGCTAAATATGCTCCAGGTATGATAAATAAACTTAACATACTGCTTTTCAGGCACGTGCAGGGGGGGCGGAGGGTGCTGGAGGGTGCACCCGCCCCTTTGGTATTTTCCACCCAAAGTGCCCTTTTGTCAAAATGTTTTTTTTTTCTTTTCTTTTCTTTTTTAAGTTTATATGTGAACGTCTGTCTGTGTGGAACAAAATAATAATAATAATAATAAATAATAATAATAATTTAGATCTACCCTCGGACGGTCACATGATCCACATAGACGTGCCTCACTGCGCTATCGTCACGTGCCCACACGATGTGCCCTGCAGCTAGGCGCTATTAGATACTGAGAGAGCACAAATGTATGTCGTCAAAACAGGGTCAGCTTAAGCGTAAACGTAAAACAGGTATTGTAAACGTAAGTTTTGAGCATCGTAAACGTAAATGTAAATCTGTAAATGAAACTCTAAAATCGTAAATTAAAAACAAAATCATAAACGAAGAGCTGCGTTAAGTAGCAGCAGGGTTGCCAGGTCCCCAAGAACAACCTGATACCAGCTTAACTTCTAGATCATCCAATCACAGATATTATTGTTAGCATTATTATTTTTATTAGTAGTAGTAAATATAATGTAAGAAGAACAGATAGATAGATAGTACTTTATTGATCCCTTTAGGTGGTTCCTTCAGGGAAATTAAGGATAAACATACCTCCCTTATTGCTTTTCTTTGCATTTAAAATACCCCCTTTTCTCTACTCTAAATGTTCAGATCCCATTCCAATAAGTTATCTAATACTAGTAAGTCTACCCCAAAGCTCTTCACACTCAGTTGTTCACTGCCATTTAACTCCTTGTGTACACCACAGTCATAGCTATAAAAACACTTATAGTAACAAATATATTTTGAGTGTATAACTGTGGTGTTAAAACCATAAGGAGTTAAAAGGTAGTAGAGACCTGGCAACCCTGCTGCTGCTCAACACAGTTCTGCTCCCCACTGTCTATGTAAGTCCACCCTTTAATAAGTAATCTGCAAAGTGCAGAAATTTCTCATCCTTCACCAAAACGACTCTGATTTAATGCAATTCATAAAACTTTATCCAGAAATGATGCATTCGTGGTATAAATCAGGTAGGGTGAATGGATCGGGTAGTGACACCCACTCATTTTGTGGGGTTTGTTTTAAGCTGAAGTGATGTTGTAATATCCTGTCCCTAGCCAATGAGCGTTGAGCCCCACCCCCATCAAAAATAGGTAATATAATTAATAAATAAATTATTTATTTAATAAATAAAATAAATTTATCATAACCGTAATTTGTGAATGGTAAACATAACTTGTGACGTGAAAAATAAAAATGAGAAGCGACAATGTAAGTATTACATTTACAACCAGTATTTTTCATTTATGATTATGTTTTTAATTTACGATTTTACAGTTTCATTTACAGATTTACATTTACGATACTTAAAACGTACATTTACAATACCTGTTTTATGTTTAAGCTTAAGCTGAGCCTGTTATGATACAACTGACGGTCGGGTGAGTAAGTTTTGCAGTGGTATATGTGCACGGCACGGTGTTTTCTTGCAAAATGACTGACGAAGTTAGTGAAGTGAGCAACATCCTGTGTGCGCCTGACTCTGCACACACTCTCATAAATTATAGCCGCTAATGAAGCACACAGCGTGCTGAGGGGGAACAGTATGTCTGTATGTCTATGTATGGCTTCTTTTTGTTTCTATATGTTTCTTTTGTCGTGGGCAAAGTGCATCAGAGAGATGTATAATTGATATGTATATTATATATTATAATTATATGTATAATTTTACTGTCAAGTGAGTTGCAGTGTTTTTCCTACATGTATGTTTCTAGAGGCAATGAGGCAGGTTATTTCACTAAAACTATGCAATGTACATGCTTATTCACATAATTTTGGACTATATTAGTATAAATACAACAACAATAATTAATTAGAAGAATTTGAATTAATTAAACAAATGAGAACTTGTTTATAACATTAGTATACACACAAATTAAATATAATATGCATAAATATAAAATATGTAACTTTTATAACCTTCCATTCTTTATGAATTTGGGTTGCTACAAAGCAACCGGTTACAGTATATTGTAAGGTATGTTTCTGTATGATGTTTCAAATTCATGGTCCATGTGCCCCCTTTTGACTCTGAGCACCTGCCCCTCCAAAGGTCTCTGCACGGCCTTGCTACTTATTATAATAATGTTATTTATATTTACAAATAAACATATTTAATATGTATATATATATATATATATATATATATATATATATATATATATATATATATATATATATATATATATATTATTATTATTATTAGAATATAAAATACATAAAGAGCTCACTAAATTTTTCTTAGGTTAATAAAATGTTTACAGTACTGTATATACACAATTATTTTGCTTGCTTTTAGCTACATTAATCATTAACACTAGAAAACTGTTTACTTTGAAGAGTCACTATATGCTTACATTCTAAACTAAACATCAACAGATCTTTTACCATTTGACCTTGTGTGGGTTTGTAGAGTAATGATCAGTTACACTGTTTTAGAAAAACTAGAAGATAAGATTTGAGTTGTATTGTGTTTTGATAGAGGCAGAAGAGCAGACAGATGCTTCTTTAACCAGCAGACAGGGCCCTGAATTAGTCATCAATCTTGCCCGTAATGAGGGAAGTTACATATGAGGCCTTTAGGCTTTTCGTGTTTCCTCTATTTCCCTGTGTCTTGCACAGCACCTTACTATTTTTGTACGACCCAGACACTGGTCACACTTGTCACAGATGCGCCTACTTAACAAGTGGTTATAGATCAGCACAGGCATGTTTACTGCCTGAAGTATAAACTGATTTGATACAGTTCAGAATTATTTACAAAGTATACCGGATACTACAGATACCTGTTTCATTTGTTTTATTGTACTGAAAATACCTTTTAGTGAGTCATATTGAGTCAGAATTATGACATTTAATCTGTTAATAATGAGGAAATACAGTACCAGTCAAACGTTTAGACACAATGGTTTCCCCCCTACATTGTAAATGAATACTGACATCATCCAGACTATGAATGAACACATAATGAATCATGTAGAAAATTTAAGTGTTAAACAAACCAAAACAGGTTTTAGATTTTACTTCAAAGTAGACACAGAACTGATGTCTCAAACACATTAAGAGGCAAGAAATGCAAGTCATGAACTCTTGACAAGACACAACTGTTAATTGAAAGCCATTCCAGGTGACTACCTCATAAAGCTGACTGAGAAAATGCCAAGAAAGCTGCATCTAAGCAAGAGGTGCCTACTGTGAAGAATGACAAATATAAACATATTCTGGTTTGTTTACTTGTTTGTTTCCTAAATAATTACATATGTATTTATTCATAGTTTGTATGACTTTAGTGTTAATCTACAAAGCAGAACATTTTTAAATAATGAAAAAACACTGAATGTCCAGAAGGTGTGTCCAGACTTTTGACTGGTACTGTATCTCACAATTACATATCAGAATTATTTACTGCCTCATAATAAACAAACTATGAGAGAGCACATCACAAACATAAGGTAGAAGGCAATTATTATTATTATGAGGCCATACTATTTATTTTATTTTTTTTTGGCTAGTAAAGTGTAAATTAGCACTCTAAGTATATTCGCTGCTCATTGTAAATTTGTGGGTTTTTGGTATCATTATTATAATTTCTTCTAAAACCTTTTGTTGTATTTAAAATGTACATTTTAATTACATTTTTTAAAATTAAAATTTAAAATTAAAATTAAATTTAAATGCACCCAAGTTTTTCACTCACCTTCACATCAGTGAAAGGTGATGTGACAATAAAATTGATTTGATTTATTATTTAAATTATTCCAAATTATTCATGAAACATGAAGTCATAATTATAAGACAGTATCTTATGATTTTAAAAAGTCATAATTAATAAATTAATATAATTTATTATAAGGAAATATTGGACACTTTTATTACTGGAGATTTTTTCTGTTTTGAAGCTTTGACAAATTCCACAAATGTTGCAGGTCCATTTACTCAATCTTCTATGGTAGAAGTGTGAAGTAGGACACTGTCACTGCTTTGCAACTCAGTTTTAATTCCCCCAATTTGTTGACAGTAAGCTACTAGATTCTAGTACAGCTGTTTACCTTCCACCAGAAGTGTAACACACATTTTACACAAGGTATCATGGGACGTAGGAATATTATTGATGTGCTTTGAGCAGCCTTAGTGCTTGCTGATAGACTAATATCTTATCTTTGGGTGTATCCATAATATTTCTGTCCCATGATGCCTTGTTAAATATGTGCTAAACCTCTGATGGAGAGTAAACAGTTATTTCAAAGCCTATAAACTCAACGTCAACACCTTGTGGAAGACACCAAAACTGAGATGGTGACACAGTCCTACCTCACCCTTCTACTATATAAGATTGAGTATCTAGAGAAACAACATTTGTGTATTTGATCATGATCTTGAATTAGCTATAAAAATTATTTTCTTTGGTAAAAATGTGTTGTGATGGACTATTTTGGGTGACCCCAAACTTTTGAAGAGTAGTGTATTTCATAGGTGTCCTTTAATACAGAATTAATAGAGCCCTGGCAGCCATAAATAATATTACATTTGATTAATTGATGCTAATATTCTATTACTGATTCAGTTGAAACTGTGATACAACAAGGTCAGTTACAAGGTTTGGTTTCGACTGGAGCATAAACCACAGTGACACAACAGAGCTATGCCAGCTATGCTGGACTGAAGTGAGGTATGTTGTAAGCTGCTATTGGAGAACTGAATCTGAAACCTCTGTGCAGACCTGCGGCAGGCAGATCTCCTGTGTGGTTCTGTCACTGATCTGTTTGGCCGTTTTGACTCTGTGATGTCAATCCACTACTGCAAGCTATAAATGCACATGAATGAACAGCCAAGCCGCTCGTCCTGACTGAAACGGCACATTCCACAGAACTGACACCATCAATTAGAGTAGGCCTGGCCTGCAGGCTCTTAGCAGAGGTGCAGCATGTGGACGTGCAGACTGAGAATAGCTATGGGGTCTGTATTAGGGCTAATGTACACCAGGCACTCACCTGTTAATATAGGCACTGTTGGAGATCCAGTCAGGATCCTGTTGTGGAACACAGAAAAACATTACACAGTCTGTTCGTGTGAGCGCTGTGTCCAGGCTTAAATGACATATTTATAAAGTTTTCAATTCTTTTATCTCTGCTTTTTTATGCTTTAAAATATACATATTGTTACTGTTGGAACAAAAGCTTGTATCTCCAAAATGAAGACTTCACCAAAAAAAAAAAAAAACAACTTTGCTTTTAATGGAATTCCATGGAACCAGACTATTTTCCAAATAATTTTGCTTCATTTCTTTTAGTCCATGCATCATGAAATTTATGCACAATGTAAAGAGCAACAGGTAAAAAATTGAGGTTTTGTTCTGACAGTAGTGACACTATTATTCAGAGGTTGTGAATTGTAAATATTGTTAAATTCGGTAATACTTGTTATAAACTACATACAAAATTAATTTTAGATGCTTTTTTTCAGTCATTTTTAAATACTTTTAAATTAAATACTATAATTCCAGTGTTATGCAAAAGCTAAAATAATGTTGATATTGATTTTTAAGTCACTCTTCACTCATTTAAGTGCACAATTAGAGATTATTTGCTGAATGTGCAAAAGTTATGACAGATTAAACAACCTAATTATTTTTTTGTTAAATTCAATTAAAAAATAAATAGAAATTATTTATTAAAAGGTGAAAATTTTTTTCTCTGCGGAGGATGTTAACTTGTATTAATAAAACTAATATCAACAAAGCAAAATTTGATGATGCGTGTGCAAACTTGCATAAGACTAAAGACTACAGTACTTTCATCAACTTGTCTAGTGGTAAGGATCTGGTCTTGTGACCAGAAGGTCGCTGGAAGACCAGTGTTCTGGTCTAGGAATGGTGATCTGTTCAACTACTTTCATGACATCAGAAATCAGAAT
>BRDA01014155.1:57851-80476 GCA_036984385.1 Crenuchus spilurus
GTTATTATGGGCAGCCATGGCCTAGTGGTAAGGATCTGGTCTTGTTCGATCCCCAGACAGGACATGACTGAAGTGCCCTTGAGCAAGGCACCTAACCCCCTAACTGCTCCCCAGGCGCCGGTGGATAAGGGCTGCCCAGCGCTTCGGGCACAAATTCTCACAGCCTAGTGTGTTCACTAGTGTGTGTGTGTGTTTCACTGCACGAATGGGTTAAATGAGGAGGTCAAATTCCGTTGTGTGAAAAATTACATTGGCTAAATTGGTTAATCTTAATCTTAACTTGTTTGGATTCTGTAACAGTGACTCATTTACCTTGTTCACCACTTTACAGATGATGCTTGATGTTGATGTTAATTTTTATCATTATAAACATTAAATTTTAATATGTCCTATAAATGATCTGAAATATATGCATTCACACAGTACTGGCATTATATTAGACTTATTTTATACATTTATCTTCAACAAAACTAGTTTTATATTATTGAAAACATTGATTGGTCAATTATTTCAGTTATGCTATGTTTAAAACAGTGCTGACAGAAGTAGTGAAGAAAAAGAGCTAGTTTACAGGCTTTATCCTGAGCTGCAGTGAGCTTTTGAACAGTTGTAGCGAGAAGGCTTTGTATGTACGCATGCAAAGTGAGCAAATTAATACAATTTGGTATCTAATTTACAGGCCAGTTCACTCATCAAAAGGATTAACACAATGCAAGAAATGGGAACATTTCAAACATGGGTCATTACTAGATGAGCAGGGTTTAGTGGTTTGTTAGAGAAGCTAAAGCAAGGCAGGTGTTTAGAGGAAACTTTAGAAGAATCAGCAGAGTTGTTGAGTTCTCAGGCAAGCCAGGACAGAGCACAGGGACAGAGGAGAGAGGGGGATGTGAAATTGGAAGAAAAGAGACAAAGAGAGAGAACAGAGGCAGAGAATCATCCATCAGTCGTTCCAGACAAGGTCCTGCACTACTTTATTGGGTTTATATATATTTGCCGTGTGCAGTTTTCATCACTTTCAGTGCAAACTGAACTTGCGTTTGTACCATCTCGCATGACTAAAATGACTAATGGATAGTTGTATATTTGTTTTCTTGATTAACAACTTGCCAAAGTTCATTTCAGTTAATCTCTTTGAGAAATTAGCTTCTCTAGTGTTGTATCTAATCTATTTAACCTTTGGGCATATTTGTCACATCTATGCAGTTACACAGTAAATCTGCCAGTGTTAAATCAACACTATTAGAGTTAAATTAACACTGAGAGTGTTACATTTTGACACCCTCAGTGTTAATTTAACTCTAATAGTGTTGATTTAACACTGGCAGATTTACTGTGTACTCTGTTATATAGGAAAATCATGTATAATGCTGTTCCACACCCTAAATTTCTCATAAAGTTCACTAAAGTTGCTTAATAACATCATTGATAACAACACATTTGAGTTGAAGTTGCTGCTCTCATCTGCACATGTTCTTAAAATGAGCAGAACTAGTAAACAACCAGTGACTGTACAAGGCTTGTGTCATTTTCCACTCACATTACTAAAACAACATGAGCTATTTTAGCTTAACATGTGCCTTTTGCAGCAGAAGTTGGCCTTTTGATACTGAGCCATAGCACACACTAAATACTGACCTATACACTTATACATGGTGACCTATAATACTAAAGGTCACTGAAGGTCAACAAATCGAATAGAGAACAGTGTAATAAGTATAACTGCAGGGTAATTAAATGAAGACAATACAAAAAGGATCTGGAATGGCTCCTTTTAATGATAACACACCACTGATATAGTACAAAATCCAAGTTTAAAGTACAAAGTGTCCATATGGAGTATAAATACCTTACATTATTGGTGTTAATACTGTTCAACCCTTGCTTTTAATTTTGCCGATGAGCTAGTCAAGCTAGTCACAGCAGTGGACCTGATGTAGACTGTGTATTTAATCACAAACACACAAAATGAACACTGTAAAAGTTGAATCAGTCAATCTAAGACCTAAAGCAATGTGATTCGACCACTCCATCACTCTAAACGTAGAGTTAAAGGGCCAATTTTCTGGACACTGCATAGGCCTAGTGCTAGATCTCCGATTTTTAAAAAGACAGCATTCTCTGACAATGCAAATTCGTTTTAAACTAGGCTTAAAAACATGTCTGGAAAACTGGCCGAGTGTTTCTAAATGCAAGAACCAAAATTTCCCAAAATTTGTGGATGAATTGTGCAGAACCAAGCAGGATAGTGCAGTAGGTCATGTGATTTTCACCTTTTTGCATGTGTTTCCTCCATAAAAATGGCTAATCAGTCACTTAATTGAAGAAAAAGAACATAACAATATTGATTTGATGCTTTTACAGAGGTAACAGGCAACAGTGGCTTAGTGACGAAAGGAAAAACGCCCCTATTTTGAAGCATAAGGAAAAGCATTTGGACAACAAAAAATGTTCTGGTAATTTACCTTTGGAGCAAACAATAGACAATAAAAGAATAAGTAAAATAAAAATACTTTGGCAAGTGAAAATCAATAGCGCGAGAAGGTATACACATTCAAATAACTTAGAAATGACACAAAAGGTATATGACACAAAAGAAGTCTGACCCTGAACAGACTCTGCCCACTGGTTCACACGTGTGTGCTGCAGGTAATTCCTATGAACAGTATAATGCACTCGCTTACCTTCCTTTGAAATGTTCTGTTATGGGACCGTCTTAATGACAGCAGTACAGTCATTTACTCAGATATATAGTCTAGATCACTGTAATCTAGAACTCCTTTACTGAATTTCCCTGAAGGAAATCTCCCAAAAGGATGAATAAAGTATTTTATCTCTTTACTGAGTCAAAGACAAGTCATGGTTGGTTTGAGATTGAGTCAAGTCCCCAAAAAAAGTCTATGACGATCAAGTCTTCTTTGAGAGCAAACCTTCACCAGTTTTAATTATTTGTAGTATTTTTATGTACTTTTACATAATTAATTACACATTAATTATGCATCCTGAATGTCTCTACACTCAGTGAACACTCTGAATGCAATCAATGCCCATTTCCCAGTCCAGTTGTACAAGTCAGTGTGCGGTGACCATTAAAAGAAAAAAAAGACAAATAAACACAGTGTGTATAAAGTCTGAGACAAGTCCAAATACAACTAGAGTCCAAGACAAGTCCATGAAATCCATGATGACTGAAATCAAGCACTACAGCTCTGCACTCAGACTGTTTGGAAACATGGGATTTAGCACAGCATGCTAAATGAAGTGAGGCTTCTAAGTTAAGCTGTGATGAAGCATCCAAATTATACACGTTTGTGGTTGCAACGTCAATGCACAGCTCACTACTGAACTGTATGGACATCGATGAGGTAGACATATCTTAAAAATGGACAAATCGAACATTGATACATTTCTACTGCATAAAGCCCTTTGATTTTTTTGGAAATGTTTAAATCAGAAGTCATACTTTATGTTCCCTGCAGTGTTTCCAAACATTCATTGCAAAATATTTAAGCAAGTTTGGGCTTTGTATAACTAAGGCAGTCTGGTTAAAAGGTGAAAGAAGCAGGAAGAGGCACCAGTTTAGTAGAAAAGGAGGCAGAACGGAGTTAGGGGACAGGATAACAAAGAGAGAGAGAGAGAGAGAGAGAGTCAGAGAAGTCACCACACAGAACTAGACTGAAGCGGGAATGGACAGACGGGCAGGGCAAGGCGACGTTAATGAGTCAGTAGCTTAAGCCTGGTGATCCAACTGACCAGTAGAGAGGGCTCCGCAGGGGGTCTTTTTGGGGTAGAGGTCATGGGGGTCTTTTTGGTTAAGTCCTCCTGATAGGGGATGGTGGCGCTGTTGTGGAGATCTACGCTGACGAGAAATCGGTTGTTCCTCACGTGGTCCACCCCTCGTATGTATCGTTCTCCTGGTGATTTGTAAGAGCGACCTGTGGTAGGGACCTCCTCGGCTATAGTGGGTATACGCTCATTACTGAGGTATCTGTACAAGAGCTCCTCACCTAAAGGAGAAGAGAGATAATCAGCAAAAACTAGAGGATTCTTGTTTAACTGTTACGAACCTGAAGTTACTGATGGAAAAGCATGTACTTAATAATTTCTTACCCATTAAAAAATGATTGATTCTTCACTTTCAATTGATAACACATTGAAGACATAATATACAGTATATTACGATTGGACTTTTAACACTTAAACTTTAACATCAATATTTTTTGACCAGTCAATACAGAATGTAAATGAAAAATAAATAAATAAATAAATAAATAAATAAATTAATTAATTAATTAATTAATTAATTAATTATATATATATAATTTAATAAAAGCCCAAAAATTGTTTTACTTCATCAGATTGTGGCTAATTTGTTGTGATTAAGCTACTGTTATTCTTGTGACGAGCAGTACACCAAATACCTTTACGTCCTTGTGTCCATGGCCTTGCATAGGGGTCTGTCATATTCAGACATGTATCTGCTGGCATGGAAAGAGGCCGGGGTTTACCTGTACCAACAGAATGGACAGAAAATTGATAAACGGAGGTGTAAACACAAGCCTACAATTAAATATCTGAATATAAATTTCAAATATGACGTAAATCAGTGGTTTCTTATTGAGGCTCCTACATAATTTCTTTAAGTGATGTGTTTTGACAGAAACGACTGAGCTATTTAGGTGATAATTGGGTTCTTGTATGTGTTAGCAATGTTAGCCTTGCAGGTCTGGTTCTAAACTAAAGAAGCACATTTCAGACTCCAAACATGTCTTGACTGGTCCGACTACATCTCAGGTAAGTGGTAAGTTGTGTAAACACTAAACTATTGCTTTAATTAGCTGACCAGAGAAAGTGTGCTACACTACAGTGTACTCCAGAGCTGCAGGTGGAAACTTATGTAAATGAAGCCATAAAGTTAAATGCCAACTGCACTGTATTTATATCTGCTACTGACCACGCGAGGAGCTCCTTTCTCTCATGCGAGTTTGGACCACGTTGGCCTCCACAGGGTAGACAGTTAGCTTGTCATACTCTGCGATGGTGAAGCGTCGACGACTCTCTAGGTCCAGGAAAGAGTTGGGTGACTCTGAGCCTTTCGGTCTGGTGTTAACACTGCTGAAGGAGCTTGTCCTCGCTTCTCTACAATGGAAAATTTCATTTTTTGACTTAATAGGCAATCAATTTGATGTATTTGTCCAACAAGTGTTAAATAGATAAAACTTTATTCTACTTCTTTTAAATATAAACAAAGGAAAGGCAGAGATACAGAATTAAAAATACAAAAAAAGAGGCATAAAGGTAAAAGAAAGACTGAAGTAAAGGGAGAATACAGTCGATGACAGGTTATGTAGGCTGTGTAGTGTTAGAAGAGCAGAGCAGAAGGGAACATGCAGTGAGGTTTAGTGGGTTAGTTGCAGAGTGAGGGGACACGGAGACACACTCATTAACCCAGAGGAATGCAGTTAAATCTCCCTCTTTCTCACCGTGGTGTGTAAGGCACTGATGGAGGTGGGGGGATATAGAGGTCCAAGATAGCTGGTTTCTCTTTCCTGCTGCTGGATTCAGTGCTGCTGCAGGGTGACTGACTTTTACTCGGGGACGAAGAGCTCTACAGGACATGAGACAGGATCAAACATTCAGGTTACACATAAATAATGTTAATGATGTTCAAAAGCAAGTATGAAAACACTTATGGGTGTGTTCATCAGTCCAGTCCAAAATACTTTAAGGGGCAGTTAAGCTAACATCACGCTTATGCAATTTTCTCCTTACCTCACATTTGAGAAACCTCTGCACAGTTTCTGTTTATTTGATGGATTTTTGGGACAAAATAACATCTAAACTATTTCGTTTGCACAGGCCAAACGTTCTTACATTTTTCCAAAATGTTAAATTACAACAAATAATTTATACATCGAGTGTGATGTCATGTCAACACTCAAGAAGGTAACGTTTGATTACTTTTGCATTTTGGTGTCATGCTGTACTGTTGGGTCTCAGGGTTAAGTGCTTAGTTCTGTGCCTGCAGGGTCACATGCCAGAGCCAAGTAAAAAGAGTGATCTTGCTATTGTGTTGAATTGACTCAGAAATGCAATGTGACTGGCGTATACACTACACTAGAGATTCAGTCAAAAAATAAGGACATTTGGACACAAATGTGCACCATAAATGACAGTTTGATGACTCTGCAATACACCTTACATCTATGACACAAAAGATGCTGAAGCATCTTGACTAGCCAAACCACAGATAAAAACAAGCCAGCCTGAATCATCACATAAGACATGTCTGCACAGATGCAATTATACTGAAATATGATATATACCAGATGATATCTCAATCAAACAACAGGACTGACATGTCCAGAGAAGCCTCTGTGTAATTGGAGGCCCCTTTATTTGGGGTACAATCTCTAACACTGTGATGGTTTGTTCTGATTGTGTGTCTGAAGGGTGTGAAGGCATCTGAGAAGGTCTGTACCAGTGCCAATCGTGGTGCTGAATTACAAGAAGTCATTGTTCCCAATGGGTCCCATTAAAGCACTGGAGTCAGGCCTAGACTGTGCTGAAGGCCTACATTTTCCTATAAATCCAGCTTCTGAATGGGATTATCATTACATAAATCTCTGAACACAGGGTTTGATGTAGATCCTGGGACCCTGTTCAAGCCACAAAAGACGGGTAAGGCTGGTCGTGTCTCAGGAGGGTGGGATCATAGCATTCAAAGTGCATGAATGGAATTACACAACTCCATTCAATGGTCAAGGCAGGCTTTTCAAATGGAAAACGACTAAAGCCAGGCCAGTATTAAGCATGGGAGAATGAAGAGCATTCTCACTCCTGTATGAAGGTAATGTGCACCTCTACACTCACATTTGGCTTGTGGAATGTAAAGGCTGATGGTATCTAGGCTAACAATGGAGATATCTACAGTACGCCTGTCACATCCATCACCATGGGCTCCAGACTACATGACATCACACTCAAACAGCAAACAGTGAAAAACAATTTAGAATTGTTCTCTTAGTCAATACAATGATACAGAATCACACAAAGAAAAGTCCAGTGGGGGTGCCTTATAGCCTAGCACCAAATTATGATGTAATCTTGCATTATCTATAAAAAGTTCTCTTTGTCTCTTTGCATAATGCCGTCATGTGTGTCTGTACATGCAGCGAAAAGCAACTCTGATGGAAAGTACATTATATGGACAAAAGGTATTGGGACACCTCCTCATCCATTGTTTTTTTATTGTGACGAGACTCCCCATGGATGGAAGACTATCATTCCAGAGATCACAGTTCCAAATTAATAGTAGCTGAAAATGTTCATTAAAAAGGGTTCACAAACATTTGGACATATAATGTAACACACTAAGGGTGCTTTCACACCTGAAAGTCCGGACCATGGTTCGAACCAAGGTTCGCGTGTTTGTTACTTTGTATATGTTTGCTCCAGTTAGGTTTGTGTTCACACTGCCTTTTTACGAGCGCACCAAAGACTTTTATTATGACACGCCCACATGCTGTCATCATCACTTACATGGTGTGCGTCTTCCTACACTCAACACTGTCTGGTTTGTAGAAGGATGTGTGTCTGACGTGTTTATATACTTTTATATTTTACTGCCAGTTTCAGAGCGAGAGAGAGAGAGCGAGAGAGAAAGAGAGCGAGAGAGAGAGAGCGAGAGAGAGAGAGCGCGAGAGAGAGAGAGTATATGAATGACAGAAACAGAAAATATAAGAAAGAGACAGTTAATGAAAGGGTGAGAAAGAGAAGTGAGAAGGTAAGAGAGAGAGAGAAAGAGCGCGCGAGTGAGAGAGAGAGAGAGAGAGTCAGAGAGAGAGAGAGACAGACAGAGAGTATATGAATGACAGAAACAGAATATAAGAAAGAGACAGTTAATGAAAGGGTGAGAAAGAGAAGTGAGAGAGAGAGAGAGAGAGTGAGAGAGAGAGAAAAAGAGTATATGAATGACAGAAACAGAAAGAAGCAGAAAATATAAGAAAGAGACAGTTAATGAAAGGGTGAGAAAGAGAAGTGAGAAGGTAAGAGAGAGAGAGAAAGAGCGCGCGAGTGAGAGAGAGAGAGAGAGAGTCAGAGAGAGAGAGAGACAGACAGAGAGTATATGAATGACAGAAACAGAATATAAGAAAGAGACAGTTAATGAAAGGGTGAGAAAGAGAAGTGAGAGAGAGAGAGAGAGAGTGAGAGAGAGAGAAAAAGAGTATATGAATGACAGAAACAGAAAGAAGCAGAAAATATAAGAAAGAGACAGTTAATGAAAGGGTGAGAAAGAGAAGTGAGAAGGTAAGAGAGAGAGAGAAAGAGCGCGCGAGTGAGAGAGAGAGAGAGAGAGTGAGTCAGAGAGAGAGAGAGACAGAGAGTATATGAATGACAGAAACAGAAAGAAACAGAGAATATAAGAAAGAGACAGTTAATGAAAGGGTGAGAAAGAGAAGTGAGAGAGAGAGATAGAGAGAAAAAGAGTATATGAATGACAGAAACAGAAAGAAGCAGAGAATAGAGAGAGAGAGAGAGACAGAGAGAGAGAGAGAGAAAGGCGAGAGAGAGAGAGAGAGAGAAAGGCGAGAGAGAGAGAGAGAGAGAGAGAGAGAGAGAGAGAGAGAGAGAGAGTGAGAGAGAGACAGAGAGAGAGAGCGAGTGAGAGAGAGTGTGTGAGACATTCCTGAAGACGGGCTGACCTGTGCCTGTGGGGGTTTCCAGCGCATGTTTTTGAGGGGTGCGGGTGTGAAACCTGAAGTGCCTGCTGGTCTCTTCTTCAGCAGTAGCACCACTCCTTTCGGGTCTTCCCTCAGCTTAGACACCAGATTCTTCAGCTGCCATCCCACCTGCACCAAAAACACACTCAGTCTTAGTCTGACAACCAAAACTGTAGCTTATAAGTAGCATCTGAAAAGGTCACATAAACAATGAAATGCTTACCACTGTCTGCTGGTTCACCTGGATCACCTCATCACCTGCGTGGATCTTACGACACATGTCAGCGGGTGACTGTAAGGAGAAAATATGAGGAGAAGAAGATATCAGAACATACACTGATCCACACAAAGCTGTTAAAAATGCACCCTAAGGCACTAAACACAACACATACAGTGTAAGCTTATTGGATATAATCTTTTGGACCATTCTCTGCTGAATTATCAGGAAGCACTGTGAGATTGACATTAAACAGACTACATAGAGACTGCCATGACCCACAAATAAGGCTAAATTGTCAGATTATCATAGCAAACAAGCGGGTGGTTGAGCAACACAGCCCTAGCAAATGTCACTATGATTCATTAACTGTAATTAGTCATAGACTGGGTAAAAGGTGGATGATTCATTCCTTCAGATATGGGAATTCTTTTCTCGAGAGGAGCTGCAGATTCTCTCATAATCGCCACGGTTCTATCAGAACTTAGAGCTTCAAAACTGACAGTGGAGGTGGAAGATTTCATATCTTCTTGGCTCTTCTAAATTTACTTTTCTCTCCTAGCCTGTCAGTATTGTGACTAAAACAGTACACTCGCGCATTTCTCATAAAGAAAAATAGCTTTTACCTCCCACAGAGAGGGGGAGGCTTTCTCACACCCCACCATTATCAGCCCTTCCTGCTCTTCTGTTTGGTACATGCCAACAAGTGTTTGTACATAACATAAATGTTGCCATACCGACAGGATCTGGAGGGAAATTATGCCCCAGCGTCGAGGATGAAGTCAAAAAGAGCGAAGAATATGCATAAAGACAGCAACAATGGACTGTGGCAGTAAATGAGTAAATAAACCAGGTCATTCAGAGTGTGGGTATTTTCACACAAATGATGAGCGGCAGGAGTTTGCAAGCTAACAATATGTAAAGTTTTATACTTTGTCTTTTGCAATGCAAATGAGGATCAACTGAAATTTCTGCGTTTGTTTTTTCTTAATACAGCTGTATTCTGTGAAGTAACACAGAAAAGAAAAATGACGGCGTATATATAACAGCATTTAATACTCTGTGAATTACAGAATTATGTTAATTAGGAAGGCACTATATATTGTAGGTCAATATACACTCACTGACCATTACCTTGTATCTACACTCATTGTCCATTTTATCAGCTCCACTTATAATGTAGGTGCTTTGTGTAGATCTACAATCACACTTGCTTTTACCCTGTTTTTCAATGGTCAGGATACCAGACGACCACCCTAGAGCAGGTATTATTTGGGCGGTGGCTCAGTCTCAGCACTGTAGTGACACTGATGCGGTGGTGGTGGCTTAGTGTGTCTTGTGCTGGTACGAGCTGAACAGACACAGCAGAGCTGTTTTAGTTTTTAAACACCTCAGTTTAAAAAAAAAAACCTGAAAATTAACCAAAATTTAAAAAATTTAAAAAATTATTAATTAAAAAAATTATCAACTAAAAAATTATCAATAAAAAAAAATTATCAAAAATTATCAAATAAAAAATTATCATTTAAAATTATCAACCAAAATTATCCAGCCATCAGCATCCTGTACTGTACTGTTACCAATTATATAAATACAATTATCAATGAGTGTAGATACAAGGTATGTGCACCTAATGAAGTGGCCAGTGTATGTAGTATTTGCTAATAAATGGAAAAAAGGTAATTTCTGATATTAGTCCCATTACGACATTATGGCTGATAATACCAAATCATAAACTGTGTCCTATTTGTAGTTTGTAAAGTGGGAATTTTCCATCTAGACCCCACAGTGTCTTCTGCTTGCCACTCTTACCAATCATTACATTACCTGTAATGGTTGTCAATGGCTACGATGTAACGTACATTTTACATAACATTATATTACTCACATTAAAGAGTTTAAATTATTGGTATGATAGCAGTATCAGCCACAATTTTTTATAATAATATTACATATTAGTTAAGCAGACATCCGAAACTCTTTAACCTCAACCTGAGGCTCATAATAGTGTTTCCTTAAACCCCAAAGGACTGTATGTGAGCTGTCATTACCTCACTTTCACAACTATTTAGTTTACATTTGAGTTAAGTTTCATAGTAGTGATCGATTTAACAGGATTTAAGATAAGTAACTTGGCTACACAGTAAATATGCCAGTGTTAAATCAACACTATTAGAGTTAAATTAACACAGACAGTGTCAAAATGTAGCACTCCCAGTGTTAATTTAACTCTAATAGTGTTGATTTAACACTGGCATATTTACTGTGTACGCTTCAAGAAAAGAAACTTTTTACTAGTATTACTAGGTTTACAATTGCATAATTAATTAACAATATAGCAACAATTAAACGTAACGTATATGTCGTTTTGACAGATCAGTCTACACTATAAACTAGATTCCTTGCAAGACCAGACTGTTTGCACAACAATAACTTTTCATCAAAGTCAAATCCTAATCAAGAATCTCCTCTTTTATTTACAACCACACATTTAGTATCAGGTGAAAATTAAGAATGTGCCATTTCAGCAGAATTTCTCTGCTTGGCTCAAGTAAGAAACAATTCATATAAAACTAGAGCTTGCTTTAGTTTTAGCAATAACTGCAACTTCTAAGGGTCAACAGCTCCATCTGTTTTATATTTAGAGGAACTTTGTGACTATTAGAAGAGCTTCAACAGAGCTGCTCAAAGCTTTAAAGCAGAATCAGCCCTGTCTGCTTTCTGTGTGCTCATGCTGACAGAATACACTGCATCCGGACAGGCTAAATATATCTCAGCTTCTGGCATCAGACAGCAGCTCAGAGCTGAATCAAAGTCTTACATGCTCAGTGGTGCCGGTGATGACGTGAAGCCCATCGTAGGTGGATTTGATGTACATTCCCTGAGGAGAGAGTAAGGAAGAAGAGAGAAAGAGAGAAAAAAAACAGGGTTGATGTGAGGTACTGTCAACTGATATAAACCCTTAAAAGCAAACTGCAGGCTTGGTATTAGCTTGTCGTTATTCACGTGCAATCAACCACAGGAACGTAACGATGGGCTGAATTACAACTGCTGAAGTTTTAAGCGACTTCAGCAGACCACGGCAGCAGTTTTTTTTCTTGTTTGTCTAACAGTCTAGAGTGTGGTAAGTCCTCACCAATCCTTCTCCAGGCTTGATGTTGGTTAGCTGCACTTCCTCCAGGCATGTCGACTGGCTCATTAGAGGATCAGAGGTGGTTCTCACAGTCTGGTCACAGATATTGTTAAGCACCTTGGACTGCAATCAACAGGAGAAGAGTACTTGGCAAAGAAAGGACACATCAGAGAAAAGCAATACAATAATTTCGACAGAGTTGTTTGATTCTTCCATGTCATCAGTCCAAAGAACCCTTTTTGAGCACTTTTACGGTTTTTTTTAAGCTGGGATAATAGTGAAAATGCAAAACACAGTGTTTTATTTCCTGGCAGACAGTATAAACTCAAGATATTTAATGTGTTGTATAGTCAGCTTCATTTGATTTGTTAATATACATCTGTTCCTGCATTTCAGGTCTGCAGCACATTCCAAAAATGTTATAAGGTGTGTAACAGTGTGGTGTTACCACTCATATCCTCTTTTCCATCTAATGTACATTATTGAAATGTCTGACAAAATAATCCCTTGTCCATGTGGTTACATCACATATTGAATGACAGCTCCTGATGCAGTGCTGTCTGAGGGATTGGAGAATTTCAGATTTGGTTTGTGCCCTTGCCTTTTACACATTGAAATTCCTCCAGATTCCTTGTATCATTTAACGTTATGCACTGTAGAAGAAGAAATATCCAAATCTCTTCCAATCTTTCTTTGAGGAGCATTGTTTTTAAATATGAATTTTCTCACAAATTTGTTAACAAACTAGAGATTCTCTGTCCATCTTTGCTACAAAAGTGTGGATACTGCTTTTGTACCAAATCTTGCTTGCAATTATCTGTTGCCATAGCCGTTTACACCATTTTTTTGCAGACCTGCAATTTAGAAATGGATGTATATTAACATGTGAAATTATGTTGACCAGACAGATATGGGGGGTCCTGACCATTGAAGAACAGGGTAAAGAGGGCTAACAAATTATGCAGAGAAACAGATGGACTACAGTCTGTAATGCAATTACAAAATTAACTTATGTCAAGTGAACTAAATGGACAATGAATGCATGGCTACCTAATAGTGGCGAGTCAGTGCATGCCAGTGTAGTGCAGTATCAGGGGTGAGCAGGTATTACTCAAATATGCACAGGGAGAAAACGAGCAGATTACTAACATTCCATTAACTGATCCCTCTTTTTCTGACATGGTGGTGAGTGCTGACGGAAAAGGGACCCTCCCTCCCAACTCCCCCTTCATTAAGCCCAATCACAGCACTTTGGCATCATCAGCAAGGGCAGTTTAATGATGCACAAAAGAGCCTTTCTTTTCAGACATTCTTGTTAAAATCTCACATCACACACACACACACACACACAAAACACATTCACACAGTTCCAACAACTGCACATATGCACATGCAGTCTTACGCAAATATTAGGGCACACAGTTAAACTATTTTTGACTGATTTTCCAAAAGAAAATACATGAACACATCTTGTTACAGAGAATACATTTCTGCACATTTACTGAGTTTAATATTAAAAAAGGAAACATGTGGCCTATATGTCATTAAATCCTCTGTTTTACGTTTTCAGTGTGTTAAATTAAGAAACAGAAACTGTTCACTAAAGAATTCTTGTTTTAATTTGTTACCTGTAGATGTAAACTTACATGCTACTGATTTTCAAAGGATATCAACTAAATGTCATTGAACCAGGGGTGTCCAAACTTTTGCAAAAGACTACATGCACATATACAAGTGTGCCTTCGTTTTAACTTTAACTGGTGTTATTGAGTAAATGTATTAAGTAGTTACTCTACAAAATACTTCCTAACACATTTTTTCTTCACAGAGATGTGTAGCTCAGAGCCTTCAGTCAAATCTTTCCTGCATAACTGCTGCAAGCATGTCATCATGTGAGGAAGGGGGAGAAAAGGGGCTGCAATAAGAGAGGTTGGCTGGAGTTCAGTGGGGCGACTTGAGAGGGAGGAAGTGTAACGTCAAGGGATGGGGGTCTGCACAATTTCATTAACAGGAAACGCTGATGGACGGCAAGGGGCACATTACGCCACCACGTTTCAGCAGCAGCCTTCGACTCTGCCACCAGCATTTAATACCAAACACAGAATGATGCTGAGAAGCTGTCAGTTAATCTCTGACCAAAATCTTATGCTTTGCCTTTCCCAGCAAGAATGCTGCTGATTACTTCCATCATATCCCAAAATATCCGATTTAGAGAGAGAATAAGCGGCAGGCACTTTACTGGACTTTAAAGGAATACTCAAGAATGGGTCAACGTAGTCTGTATCTACACATGTCGAGCATACGGTTGATTAAAATAAAGAATAATTTGGACAAGCTTATGCCTATACTTTATCCCTATGCTTAGCAAAAAGATTAAAAATGGACTCAAAACATAATTATATAAGAAGCCAACAGGCAGATGCTGAAGCTTAAACATGTTTTCTCTTCCTTTATTAATCAAAGAAAAATGTCTGTCCATGTTAATCAAATATATGCTACAAATTTGGTACTCAAATGGGCAATACTGGTTAAATAAATACTTTCCACACAGTCACACATAAACGCCCAAAAAGAATAAAAAGTATGCAACACGGTATAAAAACGTGGACAATCATGAAGCTCTCAGATACTCACAACTTCCATAATCTTCTCCTCCATGTCATAAACAGTGCAATCCTGATGAGAAGAAAGAAAGATGATGTCAAAGCACAAGAAGCCTCAGAAGCAAATAATGAAACCAAAATCAGGGTCAAGGGGTAGAGTTTGTGTAATTAGCGATCCAGATATAGGCAGTGGAAAATGAGCTCCAGCCACAAATAAACAGCTTTGAGTCTTGAATTACATATCCATGTTAGCGCTAAGACAACATAATTACATAAGACAACCAAAGGGACACCAAACTATAGTGGAAGACAAACAGGAGGAACCAGTATCACACCAGTAAATCACACTTGCAGATAGACTTGCACTTATCTTAGCTTATCTTCAGCTTTAAACTTTACACTGTACAAGGTATGTGCACAATTACTTGGCCTAAATGCTAATGCTTTAAATATTAAACGAGAATACTACAGTTGATTACATTGTATTCCTTATCATATCGTACTGACCATTGCTACACTGTCTGTTGTACCTTTTTGGTCCTGATCTTTATATTTATTGCACTCTACAGTATATTGTATTGTTTGCACTTGTGTTGCGTTGCCTAATGGTCTTGGTAGAATGTTTCATTTCACTGTATACTTGTATTTAGCTGAAATGACAATAAATCTCAACTGACATGGCTAATGTTAATGTTAATGTTAATAGAGGCAAGATATAGCTCTTTCAAGCATGTTATTGTATCCAACACTGAATGGTAGCTAGTAGCCACCAGTTAGCATAAATTATTTAGCATAATGTTAATTGTCAGCGACTCACTTTTGTTCATTATTAGTGCAGGTGGCCTGTCTGACAGCTGTTCCTTTAAAATGACAATAACCTGTTTTTCTTATTTTTGCTGTCAGAAAAAAAACACGCACCTCCAAAATGGTAACTTTACAGAAGGACTTGCATTCTTTACTTTTACTGTAAGTCAACGTAAAAAGATTTAAACTCAAGTCATTTTGGCGCATTAGCATTAGTCTGTTCATCATGAAAGTTTCACACGATGTAAAGTCTGGCTGGAATTTTTAAACGATGCAAAAACGTTTTGTTCAAACAGCAACCTTGTATTTGTCAACAAACCTACACTTGCATAGCTTTATGTAAAAATATTTATACCTCACTTTCATATAAATTTTTGTATGCACATTTCTGACCTTTATTTATCTCTCAACATTAAACAGGCAAGACAAAAACTCCTAATAACTTAGTAGCGAATGGCCAGGGCTAAAACTGCTGTATGCTCAATATGTAAAAATATGTAAATATGCGGGATTTGTGATGTCACAAAAATAGTGAATTAAAAACAGGTTGATTGTTACAGCTTAAGTTCAACAAATGAACTATATGGACAGGGTGGTACATTTTTAAATATTTTTAAAAATAATATTTGCATAATATACATAAAAAAATAAATAATAATAATAAAAAAAAACAAACATTTTATTTCACAAGAGTAAGGAAGAATTATTCTAGGGTATGAGCACTTTAAAAAGATGTCTCTAGACTACTATGGACTTTGCTCACAGCTGAGGCAACACAGCAGTAGGAGTGAAGGGGGATAGAGTGGTGGGTGGCTGGGAAAGCAACCCCCTACTGACAGTCAGACTGCCTCTATCTCACTGCAGCATGCCACCAGCACTTGTCCAATGAGCACTTGTCTGTCAGCTGGTAGTAGCCACAGCCTTGACCCCAGTTTTGATGTTCGCGTGAGCCTCATCACTGACCTGATTCAAAGCTTAGAGATCTGCAGGACGTGTGCCAGGGCAAGCTTCTATCATGAGAACTAGCACTGTTTTGTGTGATATAAAATCTAGAGTACAAGTCTTAAACTGCTGGCTGTCTGTCGATATGAGGGGGTAGCCCATTGTGTGCCATTACTTCTGTGCAGAATAATAAAACCACTAGCAAGTATTATGGAAAAACAAAGAAAAATTAATCTATTTATTAATTAAGATAGTTAATGAGATACTTTCAATTTCAATAGTTTTATTCCTCAAACACACAGAAGTCATTTGGCATTTGAATTATTTTCCTTTAGGCCCAAAATCTGAGGGTTTTCCATAAATCAATGGCCAAGTGTAAATAAAACTAGAGGTTTTAGGAAAGAATGTGGCATTTCTAGAAGTTACAATATTTTGAGACTGACTTTGGAAAGTACAATTCATCTCCGTGAAAGCCATAAAACTTTCCAAATTGTTCCAAATATGTGCAACATTTAGGGCAAACCCATCAACAGATATGTCTTGAAGTATTTATGTGTCATTTCACAGACGAATAGCCTTATAGGACAATACAGAAAAAAAACAAGATTCAGCTTCCATTTTTAGACACTGGGCTGGAGATCAGACAGACAGAAGGAACTGATCCCTGACTCATGGATGTCATCAGACAACAGCTGATAGAGATCAGATGGCTCTGTGGGTCAGCTTTTTGATGTGAAACTGGAGAGGCTTTGTATATGAAAGCAGTGAAGAGGCAGATAAAAAAATCAAACTGCGCTGGCACAACAACTGAACATGCTACCATTTGCACAGCTGCCCAGTGAGCCTGCTATGTTTTGAGATTGTGTATCTTCCCATCATGAATTAAAAAGTACTAGTTGGTACTAGATTAGTTCTTTGCTGGGGTGATATAATGTATCTTTTCGTCTTCTAGTTCATGAGAAATGACTAAAGGCATTGTTTCGGGATGTGTGCTTAACTGCTGTAAACTACACTGACCGGTCATGCTTATTACCCATTAAGACACCATGCGACCTAATGAATGCTCCCTTCATCATTAACCCCTTGACTGGGCTATAAACTCCCAGCAGGGGTTAGTTTAATATGGCCCACTCCTGACCCTGCTGGACACCCAGCTCTAGCACTAGCCTCAAACACAGCATTACTCTTTGAATTTTAGAAACATTTTGTGTCTTGTGTACTTTATGTCTGTTATTTGGCCATAAATGTATTCTTTTCTAGCAACTGTTGCAAGGCTGGATAAGATAAAAAAAAATGACAGCAAAGAGCTCATTCCTAATGAGACCTAATGAGAAGTTATTGCACTGCAATATTATTATTACTATTATTATTATTATTATTATTATTATTATTATTATTATTATTAGCATTAGCATTTTTTGACAGATTATTTATAAGATCACTGATTTTTTTTTATTAGCATCTATAGAGCACAGAGCTTAAAAGTGGTCTCTAACATTAACTCTTAACATTAACATTAACTATATGACAAAATAAATAACATTTTGACATAACAGACATAACTAAAATAACATCCCTTACCAAAAAAAAAAAAGTATATGTCGAGTACGTTATTAAATATACTTAAATATAATAAAAGTATTTCCCCAAGTGTTCTTTTATTTAGCAAGTACACTAGAAGTATACAGTGGTAACCCTACTTACGAGTTTAATCCGTGCAGGAGCCGAGCTCGTTAGCTGGTTTGCTCGTTAGCTGGATGCATTTTCCCCATAAGAATACATGTAAAACTGATTAATCTGTGTCAGCCGGCCAATATACAGTATACTTTAATATGCTAAATAATGTGTTTATATGGGTTTTTAAAACATAAAAGAGATGACGACGGTGCTCGTGTAGGCTGGTGGCTAAGGAGGACAGGAGGATGGGTGTACGTGTATGGCATGGTTACACTTATCATATGAAAAGTAAAAGTAAAATGTATCTAACTTTCTTGTTCACTACCTTTTGCTTTCTTTGTGTCACTTTCACTAGCACTTTCACTTTCACTGGACAGCGGTCAAAGGTAATGACTGACCTCTTCTTCTACGCTAGCATCTAGGGGATGCTACGACCACCGCGCCCCTAGCGGTTGGCATACTTGAACTAATTTAGGCTACTCGTTACCTGGAATTTTATTTGTTACCTGGAACAAAAATATTCCGAGATCTTGACTCGTTACCTGGAATACTTGTTAGTGGGGATGCTTGTAAGTAGGGGTACCACTGTACTTACTTGGGACTAAATTGGCCCACTTTAAGTTCAAATACATAAAAAGTAAACTGGAAGGATACTCTATAATTTTATAATTTTACTCTAGTATCCTTCCAGTTTACTTTTTATGTACTTGAACTTAAAGTGGGCCAATTTAGTCCCCAAGTAAGTATATTTGTAGTGTACTTGCTAAATAAAAGTACACTTGGGGAAATACTTTTATTATACTTAAGTATACTTAACATGTACTCGACGTATACTTGTTTTTGGTAAGGGATAACCGAGTTGACAATGAAACATTTGTGGGCAGAACAGAGACAGCTTAACAGACATGTCTACTAAAAGGTTTTCTATGCAACAGGAGTTTATTCTCCTTATTCTCCCTATTAAGGGAAAATGAACACACTCCTTTATCACATAGCAGTCACCGGAAATATTTCGTTTCAAATGGATCAGGGATAAATTTAGTGTAGTCTACCCCTTCCTTAACCTCTAAAAGTCTCTAAGCTCTAAATCAGCAAAACTCAGCAAAACAGCTGCAACCCAGGCTTCTGCTACTTTCATAACCATTAAGGAACGACTCCATTCAATGCCAGAAAACACATCTGTAGGCCCCCACATCCGTTATGAAAACCTTTGTAAAATATTCAGCATATACACTTAAGTGACAAAAAGGTTATTAAAATTATAATTTGTTTTTAATTATTAAAAGTATAAATTGGCTAAAAACTGACTTTTCTTATTGGCAGACACAGACTTAAATCATATGCATGAAAAATACTAATCAAATCATTTGTGACATTAAATAACTTCAAATTAGTTAGATCCAATGGCATTCCAGACTGTTTAACTTGGAAAGATATTCATCCATTGTGTTGATTAATGCTACAGTAAACACAAATGGTATTCATCAGTGTAAAGCGCCTCCTGTATCTGTGATTATCGCTGCAATGAAAACTCATAGAGAGAAGCTTCCCGCTGGGAACATCTTGCAGAAGCCGAGGCAGAGCCACATGGCATGGAAAATAACGTTGAGGAATGTTGGCCGCCAGTTTTAAAAGAGCGCCCAAGGTTTTTTTAACGAAACTGTAAACTCAGAAATTCACTGCGGCTGGTGTGCTGGGGGGTTTGACTATTAATGTATAAAGAAAAACCCCAATGCAAACACACTGAGATACCATGTGCTCTAAATTCAGAATTCAGGCATCAAGATTCAGGTTTGGACAAGCTCCATATTTCCATCTCCCAACCCTCCTATCACAGATGAAAATCCTACACATAACCTCAAACAGGTAGTGGAGGTGGATAACAGATGTACTGGAGAAGTCTGTTTAAGGGTGGAGAGAGAAAACAGACCTGTTGGACAGTGGTGGTCAGCTCCAAGCACAGCTGAATGATCTTGTTCTTGGTGATGGTGAAATCACTGATTCCAGTCAAAGGGGTCCTTAGAAAGACAAAGATTAGATGCTTAGGTTACATTAATAAGGTCTGCATTTCAGTGCATATATATATATATATACACACATACACACACAGTGTATCACAAAAGTGAGTACACCCCTCTCATTTCTGCAGATATGTAAGTATATCTTTTCATGGGACACTGACACAATGAAAAGTAGTCTGTGTGCAGCTTATATATCAGTGTAATTTTATTCTTCCCTCAAAATAAATCAACATACAGCCATTAATGTCTAAACCACCAGCAACACAAGTGAGAACACCTCTTAGTGAAAGTTCCTGAAGTGTCAATATTTTGTGTGGCCACCATTATTTTCCAGAACTGCCTTAACTCTCCTGGGCATGGAGTTTACCAGAGCTTCACAGGTTGCCACTGGAATGCTTTTCCTCTCCTCCATGACGACATCACGGAGCTGGCGGATATTCAAGACTTTGATCTCCTCCACCTTCTGCTTATGGATGCCCCAAAGATGTTCTATTGGGTTTAGGTCTGGAGACATGCTTGACCCCCCACCTCTTCAATCTCTGCAGCAATGCTGACAGCACTCCTGCATCTATCTTTCAAAGACAGCATTTGGATGTGATGCTGAGAACGTACACTCAGCTTCTTTGGACGTCCAACGCGAGGTCTGTTCTGAGTGGACCCTGCTCTTTTAAAATGCTGGATGATCTTGGCCACTCAGTTTCAGGGTGTTGGCAATCTTCTTGTAGCTTTAGCCATCTTCATGTAGCACAACAATTTGTCTTTTAAGATCCTCAGAGAGTTCTTTGCCATGAAGTGCCAAGTTGGAACTTTCAGTGACCAGTATGACACAGTGTGAGAGCTGTACTACATAACTGAACACACCTGCTCCCTATGCACACCTGAGACCTAGTAACACTAATGAGTCACATGACATTTTGAAGGGAAAATAACAAGCAGTGCTCAATTTGGACATTTAGGGGTGTACTCACTGTTGCTGGTGGTTTAGACATTAATGGCTGTATATTGAGTTATTTTGAGGGAAGAATAAATTTACACTGTTATATAAGCTGCACACAGACAACTTTTCATTGTGTCAAAGTGTCGTTTTGTCAGTGTTGCTCCATGAAAAGATAAACTTAAATATCTGCAGAAATGTGAGGGGTGTACTCACTTTTGTGATACACTGTATATATATATATATATATATATTATATTATATATATATATATATATATATAAATAAAACATGACAAGTCTAAAGAAATATTTCATATTCTTCAGACTGGGCAGTCTATACATTTGTGCTGTTACTACTGTTACACCTACTACTGAGCTTTAACACTATTATATAATAGCATCTATTACTCATACTGTAGGCGACTACTGCCAGAGTAACTTAACCAGCACATTTGGCAAACGTTAGCTGGTTTGTGTGGGTATTTTGTAAAGGCTGGCAATGTGATGCTGCCAATTTAGTGTTCTGCAGAGTTAGCTCCAATGTAAGAATATTGTAACATAATCAAAAATGACCAGTGATATTCTGAGGATAAAGATACGGTGGAAAAACCGGTCTGGAACATTTTTGTCTACGACAGGGTGTAATAGAGGCAATTTACCAAAACTCTGTTCATTATTCCCATTTGGAAAATCCTCATAAAACACCTAACACATCTACAGGATGACTTAAGTGATCTATATTTACACTACTGACTGATGAGTGATTAATATAATATGTGAAGGCAGAAAGGTTGAATGTAAATAAAAACAAACAAACAGGCAAACTCAACAGAGCAATAAGGTTTATAAATGAATGCAGCCTTTACACACTTTAGCAAGGCACCTTGTTAGCAGTGCAGACACATAACCGCCCACACTGTTTATCGCTGTGTGGAGAAGGACATTAATCTTAAAGAGGGATAGGAGTGTGACAAGAGGCTGCTGCAATGAGGCCATTACAGTGAAGCCACACAATAGCACAGGAGAGCTAACATCTACTGCCGCGTGGCTGGACTTTAACAGCCCGTGGTCATAAACAGTGAGGCCGGGACTAAGTGTGTTGCCATGTCAACCTATGACAAAAATCTTATCCTTTATCAAACAGTTCCCATTCCTCTCTCCGGCAGACCACAACTATATCCCACCATAATGTGAGAGGCATCCACATCACTAGACATTCTTTTAGGGTTATTGTAGCAGTGGCGGATGCTGGTCTTTCAAGGAGGGGAAGCTCAATTTCGGGCTACATAATAAAATA
Source organism: Crenuchus spilurus (assembly GCA_036984385.1). Taxonomy (NCBI): domain Eukaryota; kingdom Metazoa; phylum Chordata; class Actinopteri; order Characiformes; family Crenuchidae; genus Crenuchus; species Crenuchus spilurus. The sequence goes on from BRDA01014155.1 coordinate 80,202, forward strand.
TGTCGGTTTATTTATACGTAAATTCTACCTTCCACTCCTTTTCAAGAAAATGATCTGTGACCCTGTCGTACCAACAAGGCGTCTTTTCCAGGGACTTGACTAGTGTCCTCTCAATGGCCAGCAGAGCTAGGCTGCTTAAACGGCCTCGGCTCATGGTGTTGCGGGTGTAAGACTTGAGCAGCTTTAAACAGGAGAAGCTCTTTACACCTGCTAGCTCGCTAGCTGTGACTGGCGCGAGGCTAGTGTGAAGTGTGTCCGCCTGTGAGTGCTTTGTG
>BRDA01014155.1:92870-104222 GCA_036984385.1 Crenuchus spilurus
TCAGGACAGTATAGGTAATGAGAAGACATGTTCTCACAGCTGATCAGAACTCATACCGCAGGTAAAAAACCATTCAGTAATGTTCACAATCTTTTAAAGATCAGTAGAGGCTTCTACAGGGCATGTTCTGGAGCAGAGGCCTTATGGTATCACAGGACTGATGGCTGACCTGCATGTTGACGTGACATATGGCAGATGTTGAAATGTGAAGTGGCAGAGAGCAAAACTTCCCACAGGGAAAAGAAACTGCTCTGACAGGTTTGCTGTAGATCACATGCAACCTTTGCATCAGTCATCTTAGAGGATCAACTGGAGGGAAGGAAGGACTAGTCATGGGTCAGTGAGGCTTGAACATCAGTACTTTTTCTCAGTAAGTTAGATAAGAAAGGAATACTTCACATAAAATAAAGACAATTCCTGGTATGTAAAATGGAAAAAAAGACCTGCAGACTAGTGCTGGGCGATAAAACTATATCAATTTTTTTCACAATAATTTTTACCTCGATGACGATGATGAGCTGGGACAATAGAATTCTTTAAGCATTAAAGTTCGTTTCCATTTCACGTCTAAGCAGCTTGACAGTGAGTTCAGAAGTCTAATACTGTTGCTTGTTAGCTCCTCCTCAGGGCCGCCAAAATGCACTGTTGTGTTTAAGACAAACTGTGATTGGGGGAGAGCGTATGGGGGCGGGGCAAGAGAGCGTGAGAGTGCTGTGTGCTCGTCTGTTTGTGTGAGAAGGAGAAGGAGGTTTGTGTGTGTGTCAGCCTGAGTGCTAGCTTTAGCCTGTTAGCTTGGCTGTCTAGCCTGTTGTTATTTTGGAGTGGCTGCGGCCGACAGCAATCACTGTAAGTTTCAACAATAAAGTGACATCTGTAAACGTCTTTCTCGTCCATCCTTTCAACGCGTCCAGCCGGACACAACAATATTATATTCTGGCAATAAACAATTTAATACTTTAAATAGCATCATTTCATGTATTTAGTCTGATGTTTTTTAGAAAAATGTTTAAAATTATGACAGTGTTAAAAATTTAATATCGTGATAATTATCAAGATTGATCAATATAGAAAAATTTATCGTGATAAAATTTTTGGCCATATCGCCCAGCTCTACTGCAGACTCTAAAAAGATAATGGAGAGGTTGTGCACTAGTACAGAAAGTTCACTGATTGAGGGTTGCTCTTCTTTTCTTAGTACACAGTAAATCTGTCAGTGTTAAATCAACACTATTAGAGTTAAATTAACACTAAGAGTGTTATATTTTGACACCCTCAGTGTTAATTTAACTCTAGTAGTGTTGATTTAACACTGGCAGATTTACTGTGTATAAGGAAAGTATATGCAAACAAGTGAATGTTATCTTTGGTAACTGACCATATAACAGAACTACTGCAGATAAAGATTAGGAAACCAACATCCTGGAGCATTATTTGATGCCAAATTTAAAACCTGTCCAATAGAAGAGAAAGTAATGGGCATTTTCATTTTGCTATTGTACATTGTGTTTGAGCTATCCAGCATTACTGTGAAATGGTATTGCCTCAGTTAACCTCAGCACATCAAACAGAAATCATCATCAAAAATCACTGTAGTGAAGTTTCCATCTTTTCCCTTAACTTTCCATTCAGTTTATAGGCAGACATACCAAAAGGCTAAACTATTAATATCATCTTTGGCAAGTGAATGCTTCTTCAGAGAAGTCTTAATAAAGAAGCTGAACAGTGTAATGCCAGTGGTTTTGCACATTGAACTCGCCTGCATATAAACACTCATCACTCACCACAGAGCGAGCTTCACTACCCATTAGTCACTCATAAACAACTAGAGGCTGAGAGACCTCAGCATCTGATGCATGTTATAACCATCTAAAGTTATTTCTTAGACTCCTTCAGAACTATTGTTGAGATTGAACAGTGCAGTCAACAGGAGATGAACATCATTACCAAAGTGGCTTGGAAATCAGGCACTCCCCAACCTACCACTCCAGTCTTAGTCTGTACCACAGCCCCCAAGGCAAAACCACAATTACAGAGAAACCTCCTACGCTTAGTCTCAGAGGCAGTGACACCTACCTTGTCCCACCCTAGTTTCAACATAATTTTACATATAACTGACAGAGAAATTCCACAGTGGAATATTTTCTCAGTTATAAATTATGTGGCATGTGGCCCAAACCATCAAAGTTCTTAACATAGCTACCCAAAAGCCTTCATTAGGTTTAAGTATTCTAAACTGATATGTAAAGTGTACATACCAGACACCAATACACATTTCTGTGTGAAACAAATGTAAATACATTTTCCATAAATTGGCTGGTTTATATTGAAGGAGATGACTGGAGACAACCACCCCATACACATGAATTATTATCTTTTTTACAAATTTATATTCTTTTTCTAACTTAACCAATTTGCTTCCAACTCACCTTGTTCTTTCTTTCTTTCTTTCTTTCTTTCTTTCTTTCTTTCTCTCTCTCTCTCTCTCTCTCTCTCTCGGTTGTGAATGTGCTGACTAAACTGTGGAATAGTCTGCCAGTTTTTATAAGGAAGTCTCCCACAATTGATGTTTTTAAGTCTAATCTTAAAACATATTTATACTCTCAAGCCTTTCAGTGTCCATAAGCCCCAATGAACAAGTTTCTGTGTGCAGTAAATTTTAAATTTTAAAAATGAATTTTGAATCTTTTTTTATTTTATTTTTTTTTTATAATTTTTTTTTAAAGTTCAAATTGTTTTATAATTTTAGTATTACTTGTTTACTTATTATGCCTATTTTATTTTATGATCCATTTGTTCTTATTTACTACTTGTGCATTTGTATATTGTACAGCACTTTGGTTGGCCCTTGTGGTTTTAAATGTGCTATATAAATAAACTTGACTTGACTGACTTGTGGGAATAATTTAGCTCCATCTTACTTTATTTATTCGTTTCTTTACTTTTATATATTTGTAATGCTGAAACAACATTTCAAGTAAAATTTGATATATTTAAAATGCGAGATTTAAAAAAAAAACAACTTTGACTCATGATCATCTTTTGAGTTTCTCTTAGTCTCAATGCTGGGGTACAATTACTGAACATGTTTAAAACTGTAAAGTACAGTGAGTACTAAGTGCTAAGTGAGTCGGGTCAAAACATTAATCTATTTTTTCCTCAAAGAGGCATATATTATGCATGAAATATCAAATAGTTTCTCATGTCAGGTAACATGACTGCATTCTTAGATAATGGAAGATGTTTCTCAGCTCCTGCAATGACGTTCTCCCACAACAAATGCCTGGTATACTTTACAGATTTCATTCTCTATGTATGTAGAGTCTAGTTCTGCATGTACAAAAAGAAAATGAGATGCTATTTTTAAGACTACATTACAGGCCATCACTATGAATTATATACAGAGAATAGTAGTGATACTTTACCATCAGATTCAATGCTATTAGTGATTGTTGGAAAATGTTAGGTTGAAAAAGTTTTGATTTAACTTTACAACCTTTTTAATGAAACTGGGCCCACTTTAGATAGTTGCACACAAAAATCATTACAGCACGCTTATTGCAGCAGCAAAGCCACAACATAGGACAGAAAAACGTGCAGAACTCTCTGCAGAACCACATCTCTATGGGAAACCTCATCTTAAACTCCTTATACAGCCACACTGGACTGTCTTCTGACAAAAGAATGGAAGTGGTTTAAAGTGAATATAGGAGACCAGGAACCATATGAACCATATGTTAATCAACAAAACCATAAAATGTCTCCGAGAGACACGTTCATAGAGGGAAAAAAAACATGATGGAGAATTGAGATCATCAGACTGCTATTAGCTTTAAGGTTGATATGGACTACCATGCCAAGAGAGCCTCATAAAATATTTTCCCCAGAGAGATTAGTTTTATCAAATCTCTGGAGTCAGTTAATATGGGCTAAGCTCTAGTGATGTCACAGGCTAAACTGAAGACAGTGTTGGCACAGTGTATCTGGAATTCCTCCATCTGAGTCCAAAACGTGAGCCGGTATGGCAGTTCATCAGCTAGGCTGCATGCACTCTGTCCCAAATCCACCACTAAATATTTATTCTGCTCAGTTCCAATGCAGCTGGAGCCACTGGCAAAGCTTTGATCATGTTCTGGATTGAGTAAACAAAATGCACAAGGCCAAACCAAAATCAGTTGCCCAATATTGATACCCCATTGATTTACTGGTATAAGGGACACCGGTACCACAAAATCCCACCAATAACAAAGTATTATGAAGTAGAGCTGGGCGATATGGCCAAACATTTTATCATGATACATTTTTCTATATTGATCAATCTAGATAATTATCACAATATAATTTTTTTAACACTGTCATAGTTTTAAACATCTTTCTAAAAACATCAGACTAAATACATGAAATGTTACTATTTAAAATATTAAATTGTTTATTGCCAGAAGATAATATTGTAGCGTCCGGCTAGACGCGTTGAAAGGATGGACGAGAAAGACGTGTACAGTAGTCACTATATTGTTGAAACTTACAGTGATTGCTGTCGGCAGCAGCCACTCCAAAATAGCAACAGGCTAGAGAACCAAGCTAACAGGCTAAAGCTAGCACTTGGGCTGACACACACACACACAGCGAGCCCACCTCCTTCTCCTTCTCACACAAACAGAAGAGCACACAGCGACTTCGTACTCTCTCGCCTGGCCCCACTACGCTCTCCTCCAATCAAACGTTTGTCCTAAACACAACAGTGCATTTTGGTGGCACTGTTGAGGAGGAGCTAACAAGCAGCAGTTTAAACTTCTGAACTCACTGTCAAGCTGCTTAGACGTGAAATGGAAACGAATGTTAATGCTTATCGAATTCTATTGTCCTGGCTTATCATCGTCAACAAGGGAAAAATTATCGTGAAAAAAATTGGTATTGTTTTATCGCCCAGCACTAATATGAAGTGATATCCTCCAATGGAGGGTGCTCTGGTAAATTTGAATACAAAACATTATGGTGATTAACTCTTTAAACATTGGTCCAACATACACTTGTCTTAAAACTGCATCAGACTCATAATAGTTGTTGCATTATTCAAAGAACATGATTCTTAAATCGAATGTTTAAATTCAAGAAAGGAAGAAACAGGGAACTAATAATCAAATCTGACAACAATTTAAAATAGATAGTCATGTCAGTCTGCAAATGACTTTTTAAAGAAAAACTGAATCATGCTTTATTATATATTGAGTATTTGACTGGAATTTTGATCAGCTTAAACTCAGTATTGGTGATTTTTTTATACTGGTCAGGCCCTACCATGCACACAGGTATGATGATTGATAGAAAGAGCTCTGGAGGGGTTAAAAGTTGGTCGGCAGAAGCCTGAAAGTTCCCATGTCATGTATTGCTATTGTACTGTCAGACTTTTCTAACAATAACACTAATCACACAACAAATTTGAATAACTAACCCAGTACAGTTTTGTGGAGTACTGCTTTACACTTCAGTGTCATACATCAACATTGCACAGAACATCATTGATGGCATTTAAGACATCAGTGTTTGATCCTGAGTGAAAGCAGAGGGAGTGTACTGACGTAGTTTTGTTCAGTTTATGAAAGTGCCTGATGCTTATGAGTCACAATCTAGCAGGCTGAAATGTGTGAGTGGCAGCATGACCCATGCCTCTGACATCCACAGAGAACTGAGTCACACCCGTGAGACTACGGATTCTTTCTCTTACACAAGCACGCAGGGGTCTATCTACAAACACACACTGCCTTAAAAGCCTTCACAAACACTTTACAGTGAACAGTAATGTGTTAACACTATAGTGAACATCTATGTCTACAGTATTTTTAGTGACCAGGTTATACCACTGACATTTCTGAATCTGAACCTTAATGAACCTCAATACAGTGATGTTGATGTGATTAATATCAAATACCCTCTATAAGGTCAAATAACTGTTGAAAAAAAGTTTTTAAAAAATTTTAAAAAAAGTTACAAAAACCTAAAAAAGTTATTGTATTCTGAAAGAGAATAACACTACACACACATATACAGTGGTAACCCTACTTACGAGCATCCCTACTAACTAGTATTCCAGGTAACGAGTTGAGATCTCGGAATATTTTTGTTCCAGGTAACTAGGGTGACCATATTTTCATTTGGGAAAACCAGGACACCTTGGACCGGGGGGGGGGGCTTGCAATAGCATATTTACAGTTGGTTTATTAAAAATGCTTTTCAGTAAGACTCAACGACAAAAATTCCAATAACAATTTTATTTAAAAATGCATTTATTCAAAATGCTGAATGAATAGCACAATGAAATACATAATGTCTCATCTAAACATTCCTCACTTAACAACAAAAGTTAACAATAACTCTCAACTCCAAATAACACATGATACTCAGTTACCCTCAGTAACGAACGAAATATTGTTCTGTAGGCTATTGGAAAAAAATAAATTAACAAATGACACACCATAACAATAACACACTGTGCACAAGGCTTCCCATTTGTCTCGACCCGGTCTGAAAGCGGGGAAACTCTTCTGTAAATCGTCGGTAAACATACACTTGCGCTTCGGCATGTTGCTTGTGTACTGACAGTCACGCTGCCCTCAGAACAGGGCTGCGCTCAGGGATTACGTCACACGCAGCGCCGTGAGCAGTGCCCTAGTGCCTGTAAATTTACATTTTAATGGGCCAATGAAGATAATTTAAAAACCAGGACATTTCCTCACTTTTTTAAAAAAACCCGGGACGCCCGGGACAGGACGTGAAATACGGACATGTCCCGGGAAATACGGACGTTTGGTCACCCTACAGGTAACGACTAAAATTCCAGCTAACGAGTAGCGTACATTTCTTCAACTATGCCAAACCGCTAGAGGCGCTGCGGGCGTAGCATCTCCTAGATGCTACCGTAGAAGAAGAGGTCAGTCAATACCTTTGACCGTTGTCCAGTGAAAGTGAAAGTGCTAGTGAAAGCGACACTAAGGTAGCAAAAGGTAGTGAACAAGAAAGTTAGATACATTTTACTTTTACTTTTCATATGATAAGTGTAACCATGCAGCCGCCAGCCTACACGAGCACCGTCGGTCTCCCTCTGATTAGCGGCCAGCCTACACGAGCGTCGTCACGTTTATGTTTTAAAAAACCCATATAAACACATTATTTAGCATATTAAAGTATACTGTATATTGGCCGGCTGACACGGATTAATCAGTTTTACATGTGTTCTTATGGGGAAAATGCATCCAGCTAACGAGCAAACCAGCTAACGAGCTCGGCTCCTGCACGGATTAAACTCGTAAGTAGGATTACCACTGTATATATAAAGAAATTTTTATTTCTCTTTAATATGGAGCCAGGAGGGTTTAGCCTTACTTTTTACAGATGGAAGTGCATGCGTTGTAAAATTGTGAGTTTTTTTTCCTAATGTTGCTAACTGAAGCAATGGCTAATGGGAAATAATGATATACAGTATTTCACAATAAGATCTAATTCTCCACCATTGGGAAATATTCATGGGTTGCAACTGACGTCACAAATGAAGATGGGAACCTACTGCATGATTCATTCAGAACATGTCATGCTTTCAATATGCTGTGCCGTGGGGTGTGACAACAAGAAAGCGAATAAAATATTATCATTTTATAGACTTCCCAAAGACACAGACCGGAGGGAACTGTACACCAACCATAAGCAGTTGACTTTGCAGTGCACATTTTATCTCCGGCAAGTAACTCTTGGTTAAGATAGCGTTAACGAAGCTAATTAGGTTAGCTAGTTGAAAAGCTAGCTCATTTGCTGTTTGAATATACTTGCTTTTGTTAGTAAAACAGTTTAATAAGACATTTCAGCAGACTGTAGTATTATTAGATTTGTGTTAAATTACTTTTAGGGATGTCAATTTACAACCAACGTTTTTTTTAGAAGTCTAAAGCTCAAAAATGCTATGATAAAGTTACGACGTGGTGTTTAGTCATGTATGCTTTAACATGGTATATTTTCTTATGTTTCAGATACCATATTTTAGGCTGCATTACCCAGACTGCTGTGAAGTATTTATATGCTACTGTGCTTTTGGAGGCTTTCAAACTCTGTCCTGAATAAGGCGACGGGTTATTAATTAAGTATATGTAAATATCATGAAATGACAGGCTTGGCAATGAATCTGACAAGGCCAGCGGTCGAAAAAGTGGCTCAGGTGATATTAAATGTGTGTCATATCCAATTTAAGATTTTTTTTCTATCGTTTCTGCTCTGCTGAGTTCAAGTGCGAAGTTTGCTCCATTGTTTTTGCTGCGTGAGGTAGTAAACATAGCGGCGACCACAACAAAACCACGTGACTGCAAGGCATGTATAGGTAACTACTGTAGGGTATTGTTCATAAGGATATATGATGAGATTCCTGTAAGAATCTTAGACATCCATTGCATGACATTATATGACTGCTACAGGAATATCATACCGTGACAAAACTTTCCACATTATTATATAAGTATTACACAGCTCTACAGAAATTGTTTAGTGTCATATAATACTACTACTGTTCTTTCTGTATAAGGTGTGCATGTACGATCTGGGTCATGTAAAAAACAATGGAGGAATTTAATAATTCCTTCCGGATGCAAATAACCTTTAAATCTTAGAAAAAAGCTGAGCAGGTTCTCATCCCAGGCCATTACTATCAATTACATATTAATCACTAATAAGCTGTAGCATAGCACCAGATGCAATGTTGTTAGTATTGAAGAAAGTTGGGCTGGAGTTCTTTTGACATAATTTTTAAACAAAACTTTTAAATCAATTAGGTCCACTCTAGATGGTTTGTTACTGTTTGCTGAACACCTTGTCAATGTCTACACTGATGCCAGCATAAAATACATACACACAAACAATAGAAACACAAAAATCTGTTTTTAGAATGACAGTTTAAAGCAGGACTTCCCATAGTGCTCTGGTGTGGCCAAGATGTTTTGAATGGCCCTGTACAGTACCACCCTTCCTCTGTTTACCTAAAAGCAGGTGTTGGTTGGGGGCATTATGCTGTGACCTTTAAAACACACAGGGAAAAAAGCAAGTATTTTTATTGTTCTTTGAAACTGAAAAACAAATTATATATATATAGAACAAAGCTACAGATTAAGTACTACATAGTGTGTCCAAAATTTAGACTACAGTATACAAAGGTCACTCAGGATCAAGTTGTAAATGTCCTGTACTACAGAACTGAGCTATAGTATTCAATATATTTGGTCGTTTACCAGTGACATCAATGCTAAGACTGCGATACTGTCTTGAGAAAGTGTATGTTGTCTAATTAACAGTATGTACTGAGTGAGTCTACAAATGTCATTACACATAGACTTGCTTATAATACTGCCTCTTTATTATATAAGATGAATAAATATGAATTCATCCTTATGCAATTTTTTTAAACCTCAAATATCAGACTACCTTAAAGCCCTTCTTCTACTAAACTGGTAGAAAATGAGTATGTTTATGGGAAAGGAAAGGCCCAAGCGATTATCAATAAAGCATGCAGTAGCTCTATTTAAGGAAATGGGGACCACACAATTTTCCACCCACAGTCATCAGCTTAATAAAACAAAACAGCTGACAGACGGCCAGTGAATTATCTCTGCTTATTGTCATGCTGCAAGGTAAACACTTTAGTAAATTATTAATTTGTAGGAAAGTACTGTAAGATAATAGTCTGCTGCAGTATTACAGGAAATCCCTTTGGTTCTACCAGGTGTTTTCCCTAAAAAAATTCAATTGTTTTTTTCCCCTATGGGCCAACAGGCTCATATTTATTGAAACTGACTGAAAATTATATCATATTACTCATCATCACTATCCATTAGCCACCTTAAACATAGCATGGATATATCATGTTACAAGAACCGATAGAAGTCGTCTAAAATGATACCGCTTTTTTTACTCCTCCAACAAGACCATTTCAGAGATAATACGTTTTGTATGACTGTTTTTGTATGTGTGCTTAATATAGAAGAATGCCTAAATATTGTGACTAAAGATTATGCTTTGATTATTTTTTAAATGTTGGAATGACTCCGCTCACCTTGTTCTGACTATTAAACTCATTTTTTTTGCATTTAAAAAAGTGCTAAAAAAGCTATAACTATGCTACTTTCATTTAAAAATGTGAATGTAGAAAATCTTTAAAGGCACTTTAAGAAACATGTTAAGTTTACATTTACTCTGTACCATGTTGGAAGTTCCTGTGCAGTACATTTTTCTAACAATGTTTAAGTAAAGAAAAAATAAGGGATTTAATTAAAATCATAGGCTACTGGGCAAAAAGAAATAATCTAATCAAACTAAACAGACAGCAAAACTTGACTGAACTGACTCAGTTAGACAGTGGCAGCAAACGTGGGCAAGTCTGTACATGTTCCAGACATGAATTTACCATTTACACAACAGTTATAACACAACAAAATAAGACCTAATAAGTAAATGTTTTGGTGACAAGAAATTAAGAAGCATTCTCTGATAAAACTGTTTCCAAAATATAAATGACAGACAATCAATGTGGAAAGCCATAGCCTAATTAAAGCTTGAGAAGCATTTTAAATAGTAGCTTCAGTAGTCATTTAGCCTTTGGTTTCAAATCTGGTTTAAAGCCACATGAGGCATGAGAGGAAGAACAGGAATGTACGCAGATATTTTAAGGATTTTTCACTTTCTAATCATTAGAGGTTTGGCATGGTAGTTGTGTACATTCCATTCATAATCCGTGGCTATTTAAACACAGCTTAATATGTTTAGATTTGATAGCACAAGTACAGCTTTCTTTAAAGCAATTATCACTGGGTCATTCAGCATTTAGACACACATGGGTGCTGGTCAAAAGATTAGGAGACCTAAAAGGAGAATTTCAGCTATGAGGAAATAAGATATTCTATACTTACTTTGACAACCTGACAAGCTGTTTTATTTAAAGCCAAAGCTATGAGGTTGCACTTTCATTACATTCAATTTCCATAGTGATTTAGAGGTTTCTACTATAATCAGTTGACCTCTGATTGCACTGTCTCTTCATGTGTTATGTAAACACAGACAGAGGCGGGACCAGAAGGGCACAGAGCAGTGCTGATATAAAAGTTTCTCTATTAAAGGATATCATTACCTAAACTATAGTAAATTATTTACTCATTACCTTCAGTGACCATAAATATTTGCTCTAAATATAGTTGGCAAAAAGTGACTAAATTAGGTGTTATTATTACAAACGGGATTCCAAAAAAGTTGGGACACTAAGCAAATTGTGAATAAAAACTGAATGCAATGATGTGGAGGTGCCAACATCTAATATTTTATTCAGAATAG
>BRDA01014155.1:104322-116473 GCA_036984385.1 Crenuchus spilurus
TAAAATATTGACATTTGCCATCTCCACATCATTGCATTCAGTTTTTATTCACAATTTGTTTAGTGTCCCAACTTTTTGGAATCCGGTTTGTACAACCTCGCCCTACATATGTCAGTTTTTTTTTTATCACCAATCTCTGTTTCAAGGGTTTTGAGTTGCGCAAGCTTGTCTTTGTATGTCCTTCTCAGGGCATTTGACTTCCTTCTTTATGTCATTCTCAATTAGCCAGAGAGAGAGGTTGGGCATGCAGAAGAGAGATTTGTATACAATATTGAGTTCACGTGTGTGCAAAAATCTTCTTGCTCGCCCAACACATCCGCGCGTGCTCAGAATTGTGGCACAAACATAACACCACATCCAATAACACCAGGAAAAGTCGCTAGATTTGGCGATAGTTGCTTTTTTGTAAAAAAAAAAAAGTCTGAAAACTCGCTAAATATAGCAACGAAAGTTGCCAACAGTGTATTCAAGGGTGTGTCAGGATGCAGTTATTATGGGATTTGTAGTTTAATGACAACGGCCCACACTGGTAGCCCCCACAGAAACACAAAGAACAGAACTACATTTACACTGATACATTCAGTCGACGTTAGCAGAAGTTAGCAAAACTAACTTCCGATTAGACTACGCTTCTCTGGAATTAAAAGCAAAAATGTAAGACTTAATAAATTTAATTTAAGACCTTGGATCGATATCTGGCCATTTTAAAAAATTTAAAGTTTTGAATTTTAGACTTTCTAAGACCCTGCGGGAACCCTGTTTATAATATTCCAGAATATTAGTTCCTAGAGTTGCTTTACTACCAAAGCATGCTAAATATGTTAGGAATAACAAACACATGACTTTGCTCATAACTCCAGCCTTTCAGAAATTGCTCACACCAACATGGACTTCCTTAACATATGTTACACTGTTAACCATTGACTTCCTAAACCTGTGTACAACATGCCTTTGGAATTCACCTTTCTTTTTCACATTAGATCATGCAGAACCTGAGGAATCTTTTGATGAGATAACATTCTTTCAGGCACGAATGCACTCACACAGAGGCGTTTTACACCTTATGGAGATTCTTGCACATATGTGTGCCATTAAGTGAAATGTTGAGTATCTCTCATATAAAACAGCAAGTTGGGCTTTAAAGTGGGGGGGTATAGCCTAATAGGATTATTTTGGTAAGGAAGATTTGAGCCAACCCAGTTGTCCAAGTGGGATACAGAGGGTAAATAAACAGAAAGTGGCTCTTCTGCTTGAAAAGAGCACATATACAAAACCAAAATGACAACATAGATGTGATAACTTCCATCAACGGTGGAAGCAAATACACTCACACACACTTCTCTGTCATCACAGAGAAGCTTAAACTATGTCACCTGAAACCATCAGGTGATGAAAACTTGCTGGGTCGTGAGAGACACACTGAGGATGAAGTTTGCCCCCCATTATCTCCAACTGCGTCTTCCTGATGTGGTTCACTGGATTAGCTGCCTTCTAATCAAGGCTCTAGTTCTCAAAAATAAACTGACTACATTTCCCACGCTCCAACTCTAGTCTAAGGGCATCCCTCAAACATTTGGCTGGGCAAGATATTAGGAAAACCCATGTTACATGTTTTATAGTCTAAAGACTAGCTTTAGATAACCCTCCACTGCAAAATAGCATAACTATAATCAGCACTGAGAACCTACCACTGAGACCATTACATTGGTCAATAGTTGATACTACATTACGACATAAAAATTAAACAACTATTACAATTTAAAAGAATACAGTTAACTTTAAGGATATATGGGAAATTTTTTAAACCTTGTATACCTAGGTAACACACTCTGCAGCACTTTTACAGTAGCTTTACAGCTCTAGATGTTTTAAATGCTGCACATGTTTGAAATTCTTTTTTGCAGATGCAGAAAAGAATGAACGGCACTCGGCAGTCTGACAGCAAGTGTGGGAGTTGAACAAGTAGGGAGAAAAAATGAAGCCAAATTCGTAAGTGTGAAACTATTTCATCGTGTTTTCAGTGGAACATTCCCTGAATAGCAATCAGACTCTGGAGCAAAATATTACAGTATATAAGCAACTATATTAGGAAATTAAGTAAACTAACATCAATTCTAACTTTAATCGTGTGTGGGGGAAACCGATGTGTGTTTGTCCTTGTATATGTGAGACAGACAGAATGAGACAAATGTGTAAAGATGTGCAGCAAAGTTTGATCATAAGTCTACAATAAAAGATAATAATAATAGACAATACTACAATAACAGATCAATAATAAAAGCAAATCACTACAACACATTACCTCTCTTTTTAAATATCCTAGTCAATGAATGATTAGCAGCTGGCAAATATTATCTTGATGACAGCTGAACATGAATGAATAAACATGTATTATTATCAGGGGAAAACTTTACCCATTTCTAAAACATCCTCACAGACCTAAGCGTTTTATTCAGCAGTGCCAACATAGGCTAGTCATAAATGTAAAGGTTAATAGAGTTCTGGGAGAGGTAGACTTGATCCTTTAGAGGGGTGCTGTTTGTTTTTAGGGTGAGGTAATTACTGTAATGCAACAAAAAGCTCTGCTTTTGCTGATTCATAATACATGGTGGAAAAACAAATAAAGAACTGCAGTTTATTGTTAAGCAACAAGTGCAACTGGTCAGGATCAGTTGAGTAGAAGTAACTTAAGTATAGCTATGCTGGTGATGCCAAAGAAGAGCAGAACTGAACTTTTAACTAAAGTCTCTCCAAAAAAAAAAGTAAATACAAAAAACAAAACGTTAGCAGTGGTCAAAAATTGGTCACAACACACAAAATAAAAGTTTTAAAGAACTGGCACACATGCTGACATGCTGAGAAACGTTTTCTTTTGATTTGATTCCCATACAATGTTTCAAAAACAAATTAGCAGGTTAGCTAACCCTAGCTCTACAGCTATAGCCGCTTGGTTTCTACGAAACTCCCAGGTAAACAATGCGAGACAGACGCACACGCACACACACACACGCGTCATTATGTGAGAGTCTCTCTAAAAAAAGTGACAGAAAAGAAACAACTAGCTAACATAGCCTAACTATATTCTAGCCGGTAAACTCACCTCTCATCCACTCGACGACTTGTTTAGGACTCCACTTGGTTATTGGCTCCATTGTTGGAAGTTATGACACAGAAAGGGTTGAAATTATTAAGTGCTTCTTTGCCTACACGCTGTAATCATTCTTCCATCGTTGTCCTCACTAAACAAAACTCCTCTAGGGTTTGTTTGAGCCCACAACTCCAGCACTTTCACTCCAGCACACACGAGCACTAAAAACAGCTCTGAGGCTCGGGGTGTCACAGGAGTCGCGAGGTAGCCTAACGGATCACATTACAGCCCAGCTCATCCAATCAGGCGCAAGCACGCCCCGCCCACGCGCTACGAGTGGGAGGAGCCAACTGAAGCACGCTGGAAACTAGCAGAGGGCAATAATAATAAACAACGTGGGTTTAACGCGTGGATTGGTGATCACTGATGGCGTGGGTGAAGCATTTAAAGCCATCCGTTTCATTTAGTTCGTATGTTTTCTGAGATTATGACAAATATGAACATTTTAATCACATCAGACTTCATGGTTTAAATGTGAGTTTTTATTGTTTGTCTTCTTATTTTGTAACTGATAATAATAGTAAGTTGAGTTCTTTGGTCACATGGGACTGATGAATTTTAACAAAAATAAAATTTTGATTCATGAAGGAAAGTATAAAAATGATATGTAATGAAAATAAATCAAATATGTGTCATGCATCATTTTAGACTAATCAAAATAAGTGTTCTGATGTGTTAATATTACATATACTGTATGTACATGTTGGACATTCATGAAGTTACTTAGTTTGCATAATTTTATTTTTAATAAAGCATGACCATAAAACCTGTATTCTGTTTATTTCTGATAGATTTCTAAAAGGCATTTCGCAACACAAGACACTAGGTCACAGTTTTTTGTCCCTAGATTATAGTCAAGATGAAGATGTATGAGCTGTATGTTGGTATTCTGACTCGATGGTGCCCTCTGAAGGTTACTTACACACACACACACACACACACACACACACACACACACACGCACACACACAGGGTACTTGTGTATTACTGTAGCTCAGTAATCTTACACATACACATAACCTTAACATTAACTCAGGAACCAAAGGTCTTTCTGCTTTTAGTTTTTTTCATATAAAGTTTACTTTTTGGTCACCACTAAAATATCACCACTTCTACTTATTAAAACCTTACTTATAATCCTAAACCTAACCTTATAACCCTAACCCTATAACCCTTACCATACAATCATAAACTTAACCCTAACTTTATAATCCTAAACCTAACCCTATATCACTAACCCATAAAACTAACCC
Organism: Crenuchus spilurus; assembly: GCA_036984385.1. NCBI lineage: Eukaryota > Metazoa > Chordata > Actinopteri > Characiformes > Crenuchidae > Crenuchus > Crenuchus spilurus. The sequence goes on from BRDA01014155.1 coordinate 108,724, forward strand.
TAACCCTATAACCTTAATCTTCTTATCTTTAAACAAACCCCATAACAATAGCCCTAAACTTATATTCCTAACCCTAGACCTATAACCCTAATCTTTAATCTACTAACCCTAACCTTATAATTCTAAACCTTTTTACTTTATGGTTAGATTATCTAAGTTATATGTTTAGTGATTTACTTGTTTTCTGATATTTTATTTGTTTGTTTTTAACTAGGTTATATGTTTGGTCATTACTGTCTACCTGTTTTGTTATGTTTATTTTAGTTTTTATGTACATCACTTTGGTCAACACATGCTGTGTATAAACATGGTATATAAATAAAGTTGGTATTGACATTGACATTAACCGTAAACGTGACCACCTTAAAATTGGGTAATTTATATTGTAGGGACAAGCTTGTGGTCCACACAAAGAGGAAAGGTCCATATAACCTGAGTGTTTGAACAGGTTTTGGTCCCCACAGTATTCTTGACACAATCCTCAGGGTACATATGAATGAGGCTATTGTGGTAGTATCCATGTCAGGGCAGGTCTAGAAGCTCCACATACAGAGAAACAGGTAAACTGATGTAGGAAAACAAACCACACCTAATCAGATGAAAATCAGATTTTAAAACACACTCTCATGTCCATCAGCAGGAGAGGAAATAAGAGTGAAATAAGACATTACACATTCAGACTTAATGTCACACTGAACACAGAAGCTTATTATCTATTTTCTATTTCTATCTATTTTATAATTCTGTATTTCTATAGAATGCTTGAATTAATAAAACCTGAATGTAATTATCTCATATCAGTATGTCAGTCTCATATACAGTGGAACCTTGACTTACGAGTGAATCAACTTACGAATTTCCCCAGGTACAAGTCATTGCTCGGTAGATTTTTTCTTTATAAGGTAAGCAGAGATATGATTTACGAGTTAGCGAGCTTACATTGCCCATCACTACGTAGGCCAGCAAGCATCCAGTTCACTTGTTTATCTTGCCATGTAAGCATTTCTTTTCTACTACTGTGGCTTTGTTTTTGCTTTTTGTTTATTTTGGAAAATTTCTTAGATTTAACAATGGGTCCTAAGAAAGTGAGTGCGAAGATCAGTGCTGAGAAGAAAAGGTCATGCACTGGCACTTGCTTTACTCATTTTCAAAGTTTAGCAATAAAGTGTAGCATAGCATGCAAGTTAAATTTAACAATTAATTGTTTCATTAAGCGTGTAGTGAGTAAGTCAAGGTAAGTAAGAGGGCACAGAATGAAAAACTCCCCCAACCCCCTCTGCCGACCTCCTCCACCTTTGCCAATATTTTCGTCTGATCTTCAAGGTAAATACACTTAATAAAACCAGTTCATTTCTTCACATTCTTTTATTATGCATGATTATTTTTATACATTATTTGTTATTTTAAATATTATAAAAAGTTTTTTGGGGGGCTGGAATGGATTAATAGCATTTCAATTAATTTTAATGGGGAAATGTAATTTAATATACAAGCAAACTGAGTTACGAGCTTGGTCACAGAATTAATTAAACTCGTAAGTCAAGGTTTTACTGTACCTTCTTATTAATTGCCACTTACTTCATGAATTATTTGTATGAATTGGCTCCAGAGGCTCTAGAGTATAGCCGTATTAGGCTGGGGTTGCATTTAAAATGGACTCCTACAGTAATTTATTCTTTATCAGGAACTTCTCTGTGAATTCATTTGTGTCTCAATTGACAATTTTCTCCCTCCTTCTCTGAATAAAATACAGGTCAAATGACCTACTCATCCCAGTGCAAATCTGTTAATTTTAGTCATGTCCAAATTCCAGTCTCCATGATTTTGCATTCAAATGTCTCCCATATTTAGTCTCCTAGATCAGATCCACCCTCTTGAATCACAAAACAAAATGTGGATGTTTCAGTCAGCCATCTGGTCTGGATGGAAAATCTTCAACTCCATACCTTACCTGGGGATGCATTATCCAGAGGAAAAATAAACTAAATGTTATTTAAAAATAAATAAATAAATAAATAAATAAACATATATATATATATATATATATATATATATATATATATATATTAATTTATTTTTTTAAATTAATTTATTTAATTAATTTATTTATTTTTTCATATTTTTTTGTTTTATCATGCCGTGTCCTGGGCTTAGTTGAATAGTGTAATGCCATGCCCTGCGCCCAGTGAGGGGGTACGGGACTAACCGTGACCCTGATAAGGACAGTGGGTGTGATAATGGATGGATGGATGTTTTATCATTCACCCTGTAGTACTTCTAAGTCTTCAAGAAGAAAATAATCAATACTTTGATGTACAGGAAAAAGAGAGAGGGAAAATTTTTGTTTGTAGCATTCTTGTATGGCAATTACAGGGTAATTGTTAGAATAATTGCAGGTGAACTCTACCATATTCAGTTAGCACGTAAAGGTACTGAAAGGATCAGGGAGTGACTGGGAATGTACTGACTCAGGCAGCAACTTGCAGAGTCAAATTATTATAATAACAGGGAAGAATATCAGCCCTTCATGGAGTCTGGTGGAGTCTTAATCACATCAAAGGAAAACAGAATGAGGACTTAAGACCTTCAGGAGGTCTACTTAGGTAACATAATTAACTAACTTACTGTATATCAGTGGAGAGACTGATGATCTTTCAACTGACTTGAACTGACACTTCACCCAAGCGAGCCATGTCTGCATAAAGGATGATTTGTAATTGTCTGAGCAAACATCTTTTTACTGACATAACAAAACACTTGGCAATAAGAGGAGGAGAAATGTTCCTAACTGCAGTGTGTATTAAGACCAAAACTCCATTGCAGATCATTTTGGACTATTTCTATTGGTTGATACTTCATTGACGTTCTCAAATGATGTAAAAAATTTAATGGATAAATTCAGTTCTGTTATTTGGAAAACATGCCTTTGGAAATGAAAGTTTGAAATAAAACATTTTCTCTATTCTCAATGTATACTCTCCAAACGTCTGGACTTGATAAATGCCATGCTACAGAAACTACAGTAACATGAGAGAGTCTTTACATCTAGGACAGGTGCACAGGAAATCAAGTTTCAGTTCTGGCACAGCTTTGGGTTTCATGTGATTCGGTGTGAAATCAACACACTGTGGTATGAGCTCTGTACTCCTACAGTGACATGTTTAAGTGTCATATATTTGACAGAATTTACAAGTAAGAAGTATAATAATATGATCAAAATATTGCAATATATTGCATTGCTATTATGTCGCTATGTTGCAATTGTAATGTCATACTGAATCCCTGAAGGCCCATGGTTGGCCTGCAGTGCACTGTCAGAAACGTCATATTTTTACACTTGCATTTTCAAACACAATGTCTAAAATAAACTACCATTGTCACAAACTTTCAAGCAAAGTAATCTGTTGGCAATGGGAGCCAAGAGACAAGATGAAGATCAAAGATCAAAGTCACTGGGCAACTTATTGAGATATCGTGTCAATATCGTGTCACTCAGATTAGTGACAAAACTTAGCCACTCGGTATTATTGCTGTAAATGAAAGATAATAGTCTCAGGTATCTATCAGAGTACATATTTTGATCAAAACCAAAACTTAAATTCACAAAAAAGTTGTTTTGAAAAAGACAAATTTTGAAAAAAAAGAATGACTTTGACCTGGTTTTCCCTGGCGGGGTCACATATGTCTACATGGTCTTCAGTGGATACTTTAGCCAATGAACATTAACTTCTGTCATCATCAAGTTGCTGCAGCCTTGTTCTCACACAGTTATAATGATGTGTGTCAACTAGTGCTGGGTGATAAAATGATATCGATTTTTTCACGATAATTTTTCCCTCAATGACGATAAGCCGGGACAAAAAAATTCGATAAGCATTAACGTTCGTTTCCATTTCACATCTAAGCAGCTTGACAATGAGTTCTAAAGTCTAATGCTGCTGCTTGTTAGCTCCTCCTCACCAGCACCGCCAAAATGCACTGTTGTGTTTAAGACGAGACAAGCTGTGATTGGCCGGGCGGGAGAGCGCAAGGTTGCAGTGTGCTCCTCTGTGTGAGAAGGAGAAGGAGGGGGGGCTCGCTGTGTGTGTGTGTGTGTTTGTCAGCCGGAGTGCTAGCTAGCTTTAGCCTGTTAGCTTGGCTCTCTAGCCTGTTGTTATTTTGGAGTGGCTGCGGCCGACAGCAATCATTGTAAGTTTCAACAATAAAGTGACGTCTGTAAACGTCTTTCTCATCCATCCTCTCAATGCGTCCAGTCGGACGCTACAATATTATGTTCTGGCAATAAACATTTTAATATTTTAAATAGTAACATGCTGTTAAAACTGTGACAGTGTTATAAAATGTAATATTGTGATAATTATCGAGATTGATCAATATAGAAACATTTATCGTGATAAAATTTTTGGCCATATCGCCCAGCTCTAATGTCAACATGATACATTAGACAAAAAACTAAGCAGTATATATTTGGCCAGGTGGCAAACAAGCCTATTACCTGAAGTGAAAACAGACCGTCTAGTGGACTAAATGTATCAGGAATTCTGTCCCATGTGGGGGACCCACTCTATGTAGCATAAACTGGTTCATTCAGACTACAAAGCGGTTTGACTGTTCATCTCACATGCACTTCATAGAAAAAGGTAAAAACAATAAAAAATGAATACAAATTGTTTTATTTTTTGGTGCTAGAATTGATTGATTGCTCCTTTAAGTTAAAAGAACAACTTAATTAAAATAAACTTCAGTCTTAAGCCTGGGAAACTCTTATTATGCTGTGTGGCCAGTGGAATTCATGGCAGGTCAGATTAGGGAAGCATGGGAATTTCAGCTGGAGCAAGTCGTCTGAAAGTAGCGACAGGGTGTGTCTGTATATATATATATATATATATATATATATATATATATATATATATATATATATATATATATATATATATATATATATATATGTGTGTGTGTGTGTGTTCTGGGAACATGTGGCTCAGATGAAGCTCAAGGCTAACTGAATGCTGGACAACAGTCAATAGAATAGCAACACTGTCAAAGCTTCCTGTTTGCATATGTTTCCTGAACAACAGTGTCCACCCTAAAATATGGGCCAACGACAGAAACAAACATTCTTCAGTTATGTAAACACAGCAGACATTTTATTCATCATAATATAGCATTAAAAGGTCCTAATGTATCATTTATCATGCATTGTGGATACTAAAGTTTGAAATCCCAGTGCAAACATCATGATGCACATTTTGGTAAACTTTGAAAGACCTCTAGAGTTTTGCATCAATGTTTTATGTAAATACGGTATGAAAACTGGTCTGTGTACCGAGACAGATAACGAGAAATTTCCAGGAATTGTCCACTGTGGAGACAAATGCAGGAATGTGACCTCACTCACCTTCCTCATAAATCATCTGCATGTTCATATTGAAATGGAAATCATCCAATCCAAGAAAATTGCCAAATTACAATGTATAATTATTGCAGTCCAAATAAAATGTATTTACTGATTGAATCCCTTCCACTGAAGCATGTTTGGATGACTCTGAAGTGGGTTTGATCATATCATTAAATCACACTGTCCAAAAATGATCCTAATTTAAACTTAAACGATTATGCATATCATAATACAATCTGTAATAATAAGGCTTGTATTACATCAGAAATAAATGCAATGCAGAGGATTTTCACTACTGTTCTGAGACTTTTGGATCCCACTGTATTTATAATAGAAAATAATGCATATTCATTAGTAACAATTAGACAATATCACATGAGAGGGAGTGCAGTTATACTCGATATCAGAATGGCTATGATTCAGCTGCACAGTAAATCTGCCAGTGTTAAATCAACACTATTAGAGTTAAATTAACACTGAGGGTGTCAAAATGTAACACTCCCAGTGTTCATTTAACACCAATAGTGTTGATTTAACACTGGCAGATTTACTGTGTGGAGGCAAAAAGCCACATTGTGTAATAATAGTGGCCTAAAGGTTAGAGAAGCATATCATGAAAAATGAAAGAAAAAGAAGGTGGTCTATATTGACACAGTATATGAGCTTTGTAAATAGTTTATTAACTTAAATTTGTAATGTATACATGTTGTATTCAATTTTTCTCACTTATTTCTGAAAATCATCCCATGTTTCATGACAGAATAGTTAAATATACTCTAAAACAGGCAAACGAGCAAGACAATCTGCAGTTCACTGTGCAACAAGTAGCAAAAGTATACATGTAGTATTCATGTTGCAACACTTGTTTTGTAATGCAAGTGGAGACTAAATGGAAATATATGGTAGTTCTGTTCATTCAAAAATAGATGTTTGTAATAGAACCAAATCATACATATTTACAGCCTAATATAGATTCACCACTATTGACTACTATGACAAAAAGTAAATGGATTCTGAGAGAACAACTGACCTTATTCTACAATCTTAAGAAGAAAGTTCTTAAAAGTACAGGAATGTAATTTTTTTCCACCAAATTTTCTCCCCAATGTGTTTGAAGCCAATTGATCTGCCCATTACTTGACTCTCCACATCATTTGTAATGTCCCTGATTCTAGGAGGGTGCAGACTAACATAGGCATCCTCTGATGTATTCGAAGTCAAGCTCCGCCTCTTTTCGAACTGCTGCCGAAACATTGTTGCCAGGCACCCAACGCACTCAGAGGAAAGCGCAGGATCCCCAGTTCTGGTGGATCAACCGTCATTACTTAGTAGTGCTGAGGAGAGAGTGCCATATTACCTGCTCAGAGAGCACAGCCAATGTTTCCCTCTCAGGCCCCGGCTGCCCATGGCACGCAGTATGATCGAGATTAGAACTCATGATTCTCAGATCATAATGACAGCGTATGTCCACTGGGCCATTCGGGGCCCCAGTAATGTTTTCATGAAGATTCTGACATGTCTTCTTATTTGATTTTTGTTCAATTTATGAAGACAATGGGATCCATAACTATAAAAGCAGAGCCGCAAACAGCACACCATGAATACGACCTAAACATTTGCTTTGAACTTTTCTCCAGAACAAATTTAAGAAAATTCGTAAGATATTGGCGAATGATCTTTAACGACTTATAATAAGAACTTTTTGAATATGGCTCCACCTAGTTTCACCAAGAGAGTTCTTTTCATTTTTGAGGCACAAATGATAGAACTAGGAAAAGTCTCTTTCTCTGGCACAGCTGTAGGCACAAACGGAAGCTAAATCTCTGGATCTGATGCTATAACAACTCCATTAGACACAATATACTTTCTGATATACATCAACTTTTAGTGGCAATTAAATAAAAAAGTGTAACACAAACTACAAACTAGATTCCAAAAAAGCAATATTTTATTCGTAATAGAACATAGATGACAGATCAAAAGTTTAATCTGAGTAAATGTAACATTTTAAAGGAGAAATATGTTGACTCAAAATTCCAGTGTCAGCAAATCCCAAAAATGTTGGGACAAGTAGCAATAAGTGGCTGTAAAAAGGAAATTAAGCATATAACGAACAGCTGGAAGACCAATTAACACTAATTAGGTCAATTGACAACATGATTGGGTATAAAAAGAGCTTCTCAGAGTGTCAGTGTGTCTCTGAAGCCAAGATGATAAGAGGATCACCAATTCCACCATTGTTGCACAGAAATACCACAATGGTGTTACCCAGCGTAAAATAGCAAAGACTTTTAAGTTATCATCATCAACCGTGCATAACATCATCAAAAGATTAAGAGAATCTGGAACAAT
>BRDA01014160.1:278-11147 GCA_036984385.1 Crenuchus spilurus
GAGACAGAGAGAGAGAGAGACAGAGAGACAGAGAGAGAGAGAGACAGAGAGACAGAGAGAGAGAGAGGGAGAGAGAGACAGAGAGAGAGAGTGAGTAGTGTTTGTGGCTTAAGCTGAGGGGCTGCATAACAATGAGGCTTAGCTGGACATCTCTAAGTTGGCTATAAATCTCTTAAAACCTACAGAGTCACAGAAGCAGTTAAAGGGCCGGAACATGGACCATCACATTTTACTTAAAATAAGCAAAAGTAAAAGTGTCATGTCCTTTATAAACACACACTTTCAACACATTCTCTCCATTAGGGGTGAAACGATTCCTCGAGTCATTGTTTATTTAATTGTAAAAACTCAAAACAGGGTATTTGGCACCAACTACTTTTAACATGGCACAACACGCTTACGTCACCCACACAAAGGAGGAGGAGGCGAACATCTTCGGACCATACTGCTATTGACAACAGAGACCATTTATACCATCTAATGCCTTCTGCCACACACGAGAGCTACAAAGTTAGTCAAACATGATCACTAAACAAAAGAACCATGAACACTCAAAGAACCCAAAGTGTTCTTTGCATCACAAATGGGTTTTTCAGATTGATGAGGAATGTGCTGTAGATGGTTCTACACAGAAGTCTTTCAAAAATGGTTGGATATAGCACCAAAAAGGGTTCCTCTATTATTACAAGCTTGACATCGTAATTACAGCAGAACCCTTTTAGGTGCTCTACAGAACAATTTTCAATTTTCTATTTCACTTTCCTTGTCCATCAGAAGAACCCTTTCACTGTGGAAAGAATCCTTTATCCATATGAAGGGTTCTTCAAGTGTTCATGGCTCTATATAGAACCAGTTTCTTTACTAAAGAACCCTTGAAGAACCATCTTTTTTAAAAGTGTAGCTGAAATTCCAGGTATTAGATTAGCTGGAACAAATAAGATAAAATAGTTATCAAGATAGCAAACAACAGAAAGTCTAGAAGCCTTGTAGCCTACTGGCCAGGCCAGTGTGCCCACTAAGGGCCACATATAGTTCAGGCAGCTTGGTGCTCGTATCAGGTTCTACTGAAAGTTTAAATGATAAGATTTTTTAAACTCTAGCAATAACTGAGTGTACAGTAAAAACAAATGTGCTGAGAAATGTAGATGTGAACCGTTACTGAGCCACCAGCTGCTTTGGGCTTACATTATTTCAGCTGTTAAATGATTAAATAATAAATATGCCTCTAAGTAATAACTATTCAGAGTAATTACACAGTTTGTATAAGCATTTAAATGTATATAATATTCAAACATGGAATTTTACCAATACCTGGATTTATTCTGGTTATGTTCAGGGATGTCTCTGTATTAGGGACAGGTGGGGTCCGGCCCCACCAGATGTCGCTGTGGAGCAGTGTGTGACAATCAATGTTTTTTTTTTTTTTATTTAAATATTATTTTCTAATATTGTTGTGTATTTGACTTATGAAAATGTCAGTAGTTCCCAATATATTTAAAATATTTCTGTACGCGTTGCGTAAAGTCAGTACTTTCAGCAGTCTTCACTGTGGGGAACGTTTACGCTTGCCCATGCTGGCAGCAGCCAATAAAAAATCAAAGATTTGCATATGTGATCTTATGTGAATATTGTTTATGGTATCAGTGTTGCTATACTGCTTGCCACTCAAAAACATGACAGTAACTGTTAGCCGTAGCTAGCAAGCCAATATAATGAATTACCTCGACAATTTAATCAAAGTTAGCAGTTAGATAACACACAATAAAAGGTGTATTTACTTTATTCATGACTGGAATGGATTGTATTTAAGTTCCTTTGGTCACCAAAATAAAGGCAACGGAATACCACTGTTACCAGGGGAGGCAAATTTGGCACAACATTGGATTATGTTTTTTGGAATTTCATTGTGGTTGAATTGAGTGAGTAGAGTGAGTAGGTTTGTGTGTAGTTTCACTGATGAGTGGGATGCTGCCCACAGAATTTATTGTGCCCCACCTGGCTTTCTATTCTAGAGTCGCCACTGGTTATAGAGCTGGTACTCGTATTGGCCAATACTTAATCAGGGACTGGCATCAGAAGGGAAGATAAGTAGGTATTTTTATACGGTATTTTTTTCCCAGAAAACAATACTTTACTTTTACCAAAGTAAAATGTAGAAAACCTACACAAGGTATTCAAGTTCCATGGTATGATTAAAACGGCATTATACAACTCTACAGCTACAAAATACAGTATAACATGCTTTTTCCTGTTAAAACCTGTAAAAAAATCATATCCAAGTAGTGGGATGACAAAACTGTAAAGCTCCAAAGCCAGACACAAGAGCAAAGATGCTGACTATCTGTAAAGAGAACAAATATCACCCTCTGCTGGAGCAAGGCTGAAGTTATTTTAAATCTCACATGGATATCCTTATATTGGACAAATATGTGTTGCTTAAGTCTTGGGAATAACATTGCTTTAATTGTACATACAGAATAGCATTATGTGTTGTTTTCTACCTGTTGCAATAAACCAGAGCAGTACTGATGAAGAGCAAATGCAGTTTTTCCATATCAGATATACAGTGGTAACCCTACTTACGAGTTTAATCCCTGCAGGAGCCAAGCTCGTTAGCTGGTTTGCTCGTTAGCTGGATACATTTTCCTCATAAGAATACATGTAAAACTGATTAATCCGTGTCAGCCGGCCAATATACAGTATACTTTAATATGCTAAATAATGTGTTTATATGGGTTTTTTAAAACATAAACGAGACGACGACGGTGCTCGTGTAGGCTGGCGGCTAAGGAGGACAGGAGGACGGGCGTACGTGTATGACATGGTTACACTTATCTTATGAAAAGTAAAAGTAAAATGTATCTAACTTTCTTGTTCACTACCTTTTGCTGTCTTTGTGTCACTTTCACTAGCACTTTCACTTTCACTGGACAGCGGTCAAAGGTATTGACTGACCTCTTCTTCTACGCTAGCATCTAGGGGATGCTACGACCGCTGCGCCCCTAGCAGTTGGCATACTTGAACTAATGTACGCTACTCGTTACTTACCTGGAACAAAAATATTCAGAGATCTCAACTCGTTACCTGGAATACTCGTTAGTGGGGATGCTTGTAAGTAGGGGTACCACTGTATTAGTGATGTGCATCTGCCAAATCTCAAACATAACATGATTTGCCTCTTTATTTGGACATTACTACCTTGTACCTCTCATTTTATGTCAGAAACACCTACCATATGGATGCACTTCATTAAAAACTACAAAGTAGATGGATAAAGACTGCAGCCCACCTACTGATGCACTGTAGCTATTAATCATGGTCAAATCATTGGTCAACCAATGTTTTAAATTCCCAGATTAACAGCTTCCATTACCTGAGATATCCACATATAATAGTGATTTATCTACACTATAAATGAAGTTACAGGTGGGCACATCCCCAAACACACACTTAAACTGGACTGGAGCATGTTAACATAGCTTATAGTGTTTATAAGATGAGTGGACTGCAGATTCAGTCTTCCAGAGCCTTTAAGTCCATGCACAAAGAAATGTGAGGATGTCTGATGTTTGAGTCAAGAGTGAAACTCTCAGCAGGAATTTTTGAGAGGTTATGGGCTGAAAAGTTGGGCTAGTTACTGCACATTGGGCTAGTTAATAGAGCATAACATTTTGTCTGCTCACAGCAGTTTCTGCTATTTTTTTGCACCAGGCATAGTGGATTGAGGGAGATCAAAGGTCTTGACGGATATATCAGCAGCATCCATCAACACATCTGCAGGATCCGCCAACATGGAATGGTTTTCAGTGACATAACAGACAAAAAATGCAGCCGACCTCAGCTGCATATAAAGACTTGGGATATGACTAATGAATAAAACTAGCCTTCTGGGTTCACCCTGTTAAAGTAAGCAGAAAGAGGGTGGGGCTTATGTGATAGCTACACCCAATTTGGGCTTTTTTTCTCTCCAGAGCTGTAGGTTATGATTCTGGTGTTTATTTTGAAAGGATGTTATCAAATGACTTCTGAACTAAAAGTCATCAAACATGAAAATGTGTAGCTACACGTCTAATGTGCATGCAGTAAAAATAGCATTAAAAGATGAACACAAGGCCCATATACAGGTCCCCTTACTTCTGCTGTAATGAAAAATCAGACACCTTACCAAACTGAACTGAATTGTGTATCATTATACATTTACTGTGGAACCTTCATTACAGTGAAACCTTGGTTTTTCGTCATTAATCTGTTCTAAAGTGTCTGTTGATAACCAAAACAAATGATAACTGAAGCAATATGTCCCATAAGAAATAACGTAAATCCAATTAATCTGTTCCAGACACTCAAAAATATTAAAAATACATTTTATATAGAATAACTATAGTTTTACACACAGAACACAATGAGAAATAAACACAAAAGACTAATGAAATGGATAAATGAACATTTAACATCACTCTTACAGGTTTACGCTCTGTTTTAGAGAGTGCCAGTGTGGTTCAGCCAGCAGCCTTTGTTTTGTACACCTGTTCTCGGCCGCTATTTGTTTTCACACCTATTTTTAGGCGGTAGGGCCGTTGTTTTAGTGTGATGTGTTTTAGTTTGTTTTGAGTGTTATTATGTAGGTTCTTCTTAAGCCTTTATTTTTGGTGAACACGTGGGTGGATGCTTTGTTTTCACAAAATTAGTAAAAAGTCACGTGGGCACACCAATGAAAACCGGGCGGATGAATGATAACTGAGACAAAATTTCCCTGAAAAAAGTTGACAATAACAGAATTGTACGATAATCAGGACAAGTGATAAGAGGTTCCAATGTATTTGTATTTACAAGCTATTATTTTAATAAACAGAAAAAAACTATATTATAGCTGTCCAAAAAATGGATATATTTTAGGGATTTTATATTTTCTGCAGATTGTGAGATTAGATGTCCTTTACTTTTACTAGAAAAAAAGGCTATAATTCTTACAGAAAGTATTTGGAGAACCCATTTTCATGAACTTTACAAATGTCCATTGAAGAAGCAGTAGGGAAGTTCCACAGAATTCTCTCTTGAGACAGATGATTCAACTCTAATCAGACCTGGCAGTGTTGTTCTTCCCAGCAGAAAGAGGCACCAAATCTACTGTTTTCTTTAACTGGTGGAAACTTCGGAAGTTGCTGTAAGCACTGAGGAAACCTCTGTCTGGTTTGGCACCAGCATCAGTAGAGGAAGCGGGAAGTGACTCAGAACCAGTTCTGGCTCAATATGGCCGAACAGTTCCAAAGTGCCAAACAGCAGCATGACGCTGAGGTGTGTTCATATTACTGCCATCAATAACCATACAGACAACACACACTGATCAACTCCACCACAGCTCCCAGAAAGTCCTCCACAGGCTGGACATGTTCAGTATCCAAGAAAAGAGCAAAACAAAAACTCATTTATACCCAAATGTAGCTATTAATTATAATAAATTATAAATTAATAAATACATAAATTAACAAATTAGCATAAAGATCTTTAAATATGGAGAAACACTCCATATTGATCAACAGGAGTCATTAAATAATGACTACAGACTAGTCTGTTTTCATCATTAATATGTTCTAAAGTGTCTGATGATAACGTAAAGGAACGATAACTAGGGATGCACCGATACCGATACCAGCATCGGGTATCTGTCCGATACCACGTGCGTGTACTTGTACTCGTATTCATAAAAGTGCTCCGATACTACAGGATCTGATACCAGCGTGATGGGAGCTTCGTTTCCTTCTAACAGACAGTATTAGTTTGCGCCACAAAATAAATAAATAAATAAAATTTAAAAAAGACGACGACAACTACGTACGGCAGCCGAGCTGAACAAGCCACTTCACGGCAGCGTGACTTTAACCAGCCCGGTAGTAGAGAAGGAGCAGCTATGTCAGCGGTGTGGAGGTATTTCCAGGTGAATGAACGAGACGAAAACTAAATAAAAACTAATATTTTAAAACGAAAACTATGACTAAAAGTATTAGACTTTTAGTCGACGAATAAAAACGAAACGAAAATGTCACAGAATGACTAAAATAATGTTTTTGTCCAGTAATCCACTTTTTAAAGTAAACCTGCCGCACGTCTGACTTTCTCAAAGCACGCTAAGCTCCACAGTCAGTCAGTCAGTCAACAACACAATGAGCTGAGGTCACAGCCGCAGCTTCGACGGAAAAGAAGAAGCGATTTATGGAGTAATTTCACTTTCGCTGCCACACAAAACAAAACAAAGCAAAGTTTGTGGCTGTAAAATAACTGGGAAAAGCACTACTAACCTCAAGAGGTCCTCAGTTCTCACCACCACGAGCTTTACAAAAAGGTAAGCTAACGTAGTGTAGCTAGCTAGTTCGCTAACGGTGATGATTATGTATATCTGATATGTTTCATTTTTGAATGTTTCAGTGTATAAAGGGGAAATGTGTAATCTGTTATCATTATCTTAGGTGTTTAGATCAAATAGATCACAAACACGTCTAACTGGAGCCATAAGACACACATACAGGCTCAGTTTCATTTTAATTGTAAGTATTGATATTTATTAGTACTCTTATTGGTACTTGGTATCGGCAAGTACTTAAATGTAAGTACTTGTACTCGTACTCGGTTTGAAAAAATGTGGTATCGGTGCATCCCTAACGATAACTGAAGCAATATTTCCCATAAGAAATAATGTAAATCAAATGATCTGTTCCAGACACTATACTGAACATTTAACATCACTCCTACAAACCTCCTAAAAACGCTCTGTTTTAGAGAGTGCCAGTGTGGTTCAGCCAGCAGCCTTTGTTTTGTACACCTGTTCTCTGGGTTCTCTGCGGCTATTTGTTTTGCAATCATTTTCAGGTGGTAGCGCTGTGCGCCACCAATTTAGTGTGATGTGTTTTAGTTTGTTTTGAGCATCATCAACGAGAAACAAAGCCAGAATGAACGATGGGTGAGTGACGAACACGTGGGTGGATGCTTTGTTTTCACAAAAATTAGCGGGCAGATTAATAATAACTGGGACAAAATTCCCCCCCAAAAAAGTCAACAATAACCAAATTGTACAATTAATAGGGCAATCGATAATCAACGTTCCACTGTATAGTAATAATACAAATTATTTTATTTATTTATTTACTTATTCATTAGCATTAACCTAATCACTCCAGTGCATAATCAAATAAATAAATATCTCACACTTTAATGATTGACTACTTTTGGGGTAAAGGGCGAAAACAGCATACATTTATCACTAAACCTTTAGATTAGATACTTTTATTGTCCATTCCTGGAAATTTGTTTTTGGCTTCATCAGACTGCACCAAGGAAAAAAAAATGGTAGTAAATAAATATCATATTATACATACAACCATGCTTACATACACAGTAAAAGAGAAAATAGCTTATAGTAAAACCATCCCTTAGGGCACAGTACAATTAAAATACCTCAAATATCACACCACAGTATGCATACACTGATCTTTAAAAATAATCATAAACTACATCTCCGTACTCCTAAGATATAAAACACAGTAATACTTAAGAAGAGTAAATAAATAAATAAATAAAAAGAGAAGTTACAATGCAGTCGAAATGTGAAGCACTGGGTCAGCGTACATAGCCGCGTCCCCGGAAGTGATTTACTTTAACTGAAACCTTCAACATTGCAAGACTGGACTACAAATCCATCGCCACTGGATGTCATGCAGTCACATATAATGTGAAACCTGTCCTTTACAAACAAGGTGCTTCCCCTCCTGACTGCCATCACTTCAGTCATCACAGAGCCTATTTAAAAGCACTCCGTGAGGTTACTTTAGTTCAGCACAGGGGGTCACTGAATCCCTTTTAACAACATGTGGCTGCCATTAAAAAGGAATTCCACAGTTTTTTTTAATCAATATTACTGTATAATTAAATTCTTAAAGTGTATTTCAGAGAAGAGAAGTAGGTTTAATACTTCTAAAAGCTTCCTCACAGTTATGACATCAAATGATCACAAATATGTTACCTAATGCCTGAGGTGTTGTATTACTGAAATTCAGATTTACTAGTGCGTTTTACAGCAGGCGTTCTCATAAAGCAGCTTTAAAGTAATCTGATCCCCAACCCCGACTAAGCATGCCAAAGGCGACAATGGCAAAGAAAAAGTCCCTAATAATAAGATAAAGGAACTTTGAGAGGAACCAAGACTCAAGACTTATGCTCTCCTGCTCGACAGCAGACAAACAAGAAAGCAAAAATCGATGAGACGTAAAAGTAATTAAAAAAAGTAATGAAATGGGCAGGAAGTTATGCTAACCAATGGGAAGTTAAAAATTATTCGGATTTTGGGGGAAAGTGATATTAAAGTGCTGGCATTTTTAACCCTTTAAACATCCTCAAGAAAGAATAAACTTAATTATTTTTTGGGCAGGGTGAGGGATTTTTATTTTTATTTATTTTTTTTTTTTTAATTATTAAATAACTTTTATTTATTTATTTTTAATACCTCATTTTTTTAAATGTAGACTTTACACTTTACGAAGCTGATGGTTTGCATTTAGACAAGAAAATGTTGAATTTCTAGTGGCGTCTAGTGGATGTTCTTTAGCCCACCCTACCTCTACCGATTGGTAGAGATGGCACAATCACATTATGTTAAGTTCAATGCCTTCTTCAATAAGATATAATGACTCAAAAATGCTCTACCAAATGGTTGAGCAGAATGTTAAAGGCTTAATTGCATCTCCTGTGAATGCTGTGACTGGAATTCTCATCATTTCTACTGGTCAAGTGGTACTGTGCACATTAATATCCGTTGCTTTTGTTTTGATGCTGAAATGGCTAGTGAGTCCTTGTTCATGTTCTAGTACAGTCTGTTTCCGACTTTGCGATCTCATGGTCTGTTAGCCCAACATATAAATGAAAGGGAGAGGAGATGCTAAAAGAAATTCAGTCAGATTGTGGACAACACTACTCTAAAACAGTCTAGTAGTTATTATGTATTTTCCGGCTGGAGCAGTGACATGGTTGACACAGGTGGTGCTTATTTCTGTCGGAAATGTGTCTCTGAACCCCTCCGGAGGTGGTTTGAGTGATTGGATTACAATGTATAATGTAATATAAGTCAAAATATTACACAAAGACATCATACGCTTACTGAGTTACCACTGTTATGTGATGAGTGCCCTACCTGTTTACTGGACACAATTTAGGGAATCACTCTATTTTAGCTAAACCCAGGACAGGGCACCAATCCATCGCACCTTCCACACAGAGAATTTAGAGTACCCAATTCACCTGACCTCCATCTTCCTGGACTGTGGGAGGAATCTGGAGACCCCAGAGGAAACCCACTTAGACACGGACCTCAGTGCTGAAAGGTGAGCGTGCCAAGCTACTGTGCCACCCCTATTCTACCATTAGCAACATCTAAAACCTAACTGGAATTCAGCCCGAGTGCTAGCATTAGCCTGTTAGCTTGGCTCTCTAGCTTGTTGTTATGTTGGGAGTGGCTGCAGTCGACAGCAATCACTGTAAGTTTCAACAATAAAATGATTTTATATCTAAGTTTGTTCGTATGAATGTTTTTCTACAATACGGTCAGAAAACCGTGTAGCTCCTCCCTCTTTCCATAACAAAACAAAAAGGTACCTAAACACTAACGTCAAGCAGTATTATCCAGACACACGCAGGCACAGCTTAAAGTAACAGTATCCCATTTAAATCTACTACTGTGTAAACATAAAATAATACACAATAAATAAAACATTTACCTAAAATAAGATAACTGGCAATGTTTAAAGCCGTAAAAAGAGGCATTTGTCTCCTACAAACATTTTAATATTGTAAATAGTATCATTTCATGTATTTAGTTTGATGTTTTTAGAAAGATGTTGTTTAAAATTATGACAGTGTTAAAAAAATTTATATTGTGATAATTATTGAGATTTATCATTGTAGAAAAATATATCGTGATAAATTTTTTGGCCATATTGCCCAGCCCTAGATGTGATGTTATAAATGTGGACAAAATTCCTGTTTTATGATTGCCGACACTGCTGTCAATACGAAATTACTTAATAGTTCTACAGTTTAAATGCCATGTCAGCGACTTTAGCCTCATAGCTCCAGTACAAACATAAAGTAGTAAGTTGTAGATGTAAACATGTCTGATCAACTATATTTCAGTAAGAGGAAAAAGTGCAAATTAGATTTGTTTTGCTCAGTGACTGTCTATGTAAACAATGGCAGCTGAAGGTCACTCCCCGTTGCTTTCTTTATGAATGGGGGAGGAGAAGCTAACGAGCCTGAAGGGCAGGTATCCTGTTTCGTGCAAGCTCACAGAGGTAGAGATTAATATCCCTTTATGAGAAAGTGCTTACAAACAAGCAAAGGCTCTATTGTGTCTGCTGTGGAGCTGGAGGGATGTACAGGTCCACAGGTTTGCCTCAGGAGTCCAGGAGTACAAAAGAAAAGCAGAATGTGTGCCAATCGCTGCTGGGGAGGCTCCATTGTGATGGATGGGTTGCTTTAGAACTGACGGGTTTCAAGGGCCTTTTTGGGCAGAGGTGGTTAGATTTTGTTTCCTGTGGGAAAGAGGAAGTTGCTCGCATGCTCGTGAAAGGAGGAATGTTGATTAGAAGATGGTGGTCAGAGACGAAAGTGTCCCGCAGGCCCCGTCTCCTCAGAGCTGCTTTTGCTATCAAAGTCCCAAGCCTTTATTTAAAATCAGAATCCAAATGTTGATTCACTAAATACAAGAGTTGATATTACATACTGTAAATGCCAAAATATACAATACACAGTAAAAAACAGAATATGTAATGGCTTTAGACATGCACACATTCACGGAAAAGCACATTTAATTCAATTTACTCTACA
>BRDA01014162.1:3093-18833 GCA_036984385.1 Crenuchus spilurus
TCAGACACTTCTCTTCCATACTGTGCACCTCTTCTGCATCCTCCTCTCTCAGACACTTCTCTGGTATACCATGCACCATCTCCTCAGGTCTCCTCTCGTTTCTCTTAGCTCACCTCCTCTCTCAGACACTTCTCTTCCATACTGTGCACCTCTTCTGCATCCTCCTCTCTCAGACACTTCTCTGGTATACCATGCACCATTTCCTCAGGTCTCCTCTCGTTTCTCTTAGCTCACCTCCTCTCTCTGACACTTCTCTTCCATACTGTGCACCTCTTCTGCATCCTCCTCTCTCAGACACTTCTCTTCCATACTGTGCACCTCTTCTCCATCCTCCTCTCTCTGACACTTCTCTTCCATACTGTGCACCTCTTCTGCATCCTCCTCTCTCAGACACTTCTCTGGTATACCATGCACCATCTCCTCAGGTCTCCTCCCGTCTCTCTTAGCTCACCTCCTCTCTCAGACACTTCTCTTCTATACTGTGCACCTCTTTTCCATCCTCCTCTCTCAGACACTTCTCTTTCATACTGTGCACCTCTTCTCCATCCTCCTCTCTCAGACACTTCTCTGGTATACCATGCACCATCTCCTCAGTTCTCCTCTCGTTTCTCTTAGCTCACCTCCTCTCTCTGACACTTCTGTTCCATACTGTGCACCTCTTTCTCTCTCTCTCTATTTTTCCTCAGCTCTCCTCTGACTTAAAGCTTCAAAAACATAAAAAACTATCAAAGACAACCAACAATCCTCATGGGTAAATACAACCCATGCAGACACCATACAGAAAAATAAACTACTCTTAAAACTGTTTATTTATAGTTTATTTTCCATATTGGCTGTAAACCAGCCAATCAGAGAAGAGCTCATCAAATTATTCATGAGCCCACAACAAAAGAGAAAATGACTGAGGGTCAAATCATAGGGGCCTAATCTGCTTTTAAAACAACATCTGGGCCTTTTAACCTTGACCAAAGTCACGTCCCTCCTATGCAGACATCAGAGTTTAAAATACTGAATAAATGCATTGTATGGCACCTTTAATGTGTATCTGTATTAAGCAAGTGTCTCATTTGTATCTCCTCATTTTCAGCTTTAAACTGCTCCTGAGGATGAAACTTTCCTCGTACCTTTCCCCCGCCGATGCCCATGCCGCAGTTATTGAGGCGCAGTTCCTGCAGCGTGTGACAGGAGGCGCTCTTCAGCAGCTTCTCAATACTCCTCACACCATCAGGCCCAAACGCATTATCACTCAGATCCAACACCTTCAGATGAGCACCAGCAGTCATTAGAGCTGCTCCCAGAGAGATCTGAGGGAGAGAGAATTGGGGTAGTGGCACCACTTCAGCTGAAAAGAAGGTTGTACGAGGATCAAGATCCATCATGCTTTCTATAGTCGCACTAATAAAACCCAGCGGGGTTTAAGGAATTATTCATTTCTGCTGTAGAACATCTTACCAGAGCCGGAGGGATCTCTGAACGCAGGCGGCCAGTGAACATATCGCTCCAGTAGCAGCACTGAAACAGAGAAAATCATCATAAACACAGACTGGACTCAGTAACCTTACAGGATCCTTCATGTCCAGGCCCTTCACAACACCTCAAATAATGTCTGTACCTGAAAGTCGCTCTTTCCCTCCAGAGCTTTAGCGATGGCCTGAGCTGCTTCTACCCCGATAGTGTTTCCCTCCAACCGCAAAGCCTGCAAACCATCATACTCCAGTATGGCCTTCACTATCTCCTCCGCTACACAGGAGAGAACCAGCAGTATTAGAGTACTGTATAAAAGAAAGCATCAGAAACAAACATCTCCAAAGATGGTTATGTATTCATAGAAAGTATTTTGTCCTTTGGTTCAGTTTAAATGGTTCTCTGATGTCTACACAGTAGATATGTGGAAGTGCTGTTCATGAGGGGCATCACTGTTATTCCAATGGGAGGCTCAATGTACGAGAAGTCCATTCTCAGTGCACCTTCACTGCGGCAGCTCTAGAGCATCTCACAGTTAGTGGTTTCTGAGATGCTGCCTCCACCATGTTTCACAGGTACACTATTATCATGGGCATCAGTCACATCACGTCCTCTGCCCATGATGATGGTTTTACACTGTGCTACAACTGATGAGTGTGCTCACTTACATATACAGTAGTCCCTCTCTATTTTGCAGTTCAACCTTCGCAGACTCGTTGTTTCACATGATTTTCACGTGTTATGTTATGTATAAAAAGGTTATGTTACGTATAAAAATGGTTATGTTACGTATAAAAATGGTTATGTCACGTATAAAATGGTTATGTCACGTATAAAATGGTTATGTCACGTATAAAATGGTTATGTTGCGTATAAAATGGTTATGTTGCGTATAAAATGGTTATGTTGCGTATAAAATGGTTATGTTGTGTATAAAAATGGTTTATGTATAAAATGGTTATGTCATGTATTAAAAAAGGTGATGTTGTGTATAAAATGGTTATGTTATGTATAAAAATGGTTTATGTATAAAAATGGTTTATGTATAAAATGGTTATGTTATGTATAAAAAGGTTATGTTATGTATAAAAATGGTTATGTATAAAATAGTTTATGTATAAAAATGGTTATGTATAAAAATGGTTTATGTATAAAAAGGTTTATGTATAAAAAAGGTTATGTTGTGTTCAAAAAGGTTATGTTGTGTTTAAAAAGGTTATGTTGTGTATAAAAATGGTTGTTATGTATAAAAATGGTTGTTATGTATAAAAATGGTTGTTATGTATAAAAATGGTTATGTTGTGTATAAAATGGTTGTTATGTATAAAAATGGTTATGTTATGTATAAATTGGTTTATGTATAAAAATGGTTGTTATGTATAAAAATGGTTTATGTATAAAAAGGTTATGTTATGTATAAAAAGGTTATGTTATGTATAAAAAGGTTATGTTATGCATAAAAAATGGTTATGTTATGTATAAAAAAAGGTTATGTTGTGTTTAAAAAGGTTATGTTATGTATAAAATGGTTATGTTGTGTATAAAATGGTTGTTATGTATAAAAATGGTTATGTTGTGTATAAAATGGTTATGTTGTGTATAAAATGGTTGTTATGTATAAAAATGGTTATGTATAAATTGGTTTATGTATAAAAATGGTTGTTATGTATAAAAAAGGTTAATGTATAAAATGGTTATGTTATGTATAAAATGGTTATGTTGTGTATAAAATGGTTATGTTGTGTATAAAAAGGTTATGTTATGTATAAAATGGTTATGTTATGTATAAAAATGGTTTATGTATAAAAATGGTTTATGTATAAAATTATTGTCATGTATAAAAAAGGTTATGTTATGTATAAAAAGGTTATGTTGTGTATAAAAAGGTTATGTTACGTATAAAATGGTTATGTTGTGTATAAAATGGTTATGCTATGTATAAAAAGGTTATGTTGTGTATAAAATGGTTATGCTATGTATAAAAAGGTTATGTTATGTATAAAATGGTTATGTTATGTATAAAATGGTTATGTTATGTATAAAAATGGTTTATGTATAAAATGGTTATGTTATGTATAAAAATGGTTTATGTATAAAATGGTTATGTCATGTATAAAAAAGGTTATGTTATGTATAAAAAGGTTATGTTATGTATAAAATGGTTATGCTATGTATAAAAAGGTTATGTTGTGTATAAAATGGTTATGCTATGTATAAAAAGGTTATGTTATGTATAAAATGGTTATGTTGTGTATAAAAAGGTTATGTTATGTATAAAATGGTTATGTTATGT
Source organism: Crenuchus spilurus (assembly GCA_036984385.1). Classification (NCBI taxonomy): domain Eukaryota; kingdom Metazoa; phylum Chordata; class Actinopteri; order Characiformes; family Crenuchidae; genus Crenuchus; species Crenuchus spilurus. Next base: position 6,851 of record BRDA01014162.1, read on the forward strand.
ATAAAATGGTTATGTTATGTATAAAAATGGTTTATGTATAAAATGGTTATGTTATGTATAAAAATGGTTTATGTATAAAATGGTTATGTCATGTATAAAAAAGGTTATGTTATGTATAAAATGGTTATGTTATGTATAAAATGGTTATGCTATGTATAAAAAGGTTATGTTGTGTATAAAATGGTTATGCTATGTATAAAAAGGTTATGTTATGTATAAAATGGTTATGTTGTGTATAAAATTTTATGTTATGTATAAAATGGTTAGCCCTGTCCTGGGCTTTGTTGAATAAGTGTAATGCCCTGCCCTGCGCCCAGTGAGGGGGTGGGGGACTAACCGCGACCCTAATAAGGATTAAGCGGGTGTGATAATGAATGAATGAATAAAATGGTTATGTTATGTATAAAAATGGTTTATGTATAAAATGGTTATGTTATGTATAAAAATGGTGTATGTATAAAATGGTTATGTCATGTATAAAAAAGGTTATGTTATGTATAAAAAGGTTATGTTAGGTATAAAATGGTTATGTTGTGTATAAAATGGTTATGCTATGTATAAAAAGGTTATGTTACGTATAAAATGGTTATGTTGTGTATAAAATGGTTATGCTATGTATAAAAAGGTTATGTTGTGTATAAAATGGTTATGCTATGTATAAAAAGGTTATGTTATGTATAAAATGGTTATGTTGTGTATAAAATGGTTATGCTATGTATAAAAAGGTTATGTTACGTATAAAATGGTTATGTTATGTATAAAAAAAGGTTATGTTATGTATAAAATGGATATGTTATGTATAAAATGGTTATGTATAAGATCGTGGGAAGGGTTTATAAAGCCTTATAATAATGCGCTCCTACTTTGCCGAAATTCCACTATCGCAGGGGGGGTCTGGAATGTAACCCCAGCGATAAATGAGGGACTACTGTATATACAGTAAACAATGTCTTGTTGCATCTGTGATGTCGAGTTCATAGCAAACCAGGGGTGGTCATAATATTCCGCGATGAGTATTGAAGTGAGCTGATTCTTTGTGAAATCAGATGTTTCGTGTTGACTGTGTGACAGTTGCTCACCAGACTGGGCGTTGTCCAGTTTCAGACCCTGACCCTTATAGCTGAGTTCACCCTCTCCAACCTGAGTTCTGGCCAGCGAGTCGGCCAGCTGCGCAACATCATCCGACGCCATTCTCACACCTACAGACACACAAAACAAGACAAACATGATGAGGTCATACTTCTGAAGGACCGTTACAGTCACGTGAGCGACTCTCCAAAACCATTTCAATCTCCATCTCTGTATGGACATCTGCTTTACAACATCAGGGCTAAAGTTCCTAATTAACAAATGTAGTGACAATGTTTCATTCATTAAAGGTTATAAAATATTTGGATACAGTCACTGGCCACTTTATTAGGTACACAGACCTTGTATCTCCACTCATTGTCCATTTTAGCTCCACTGACCATACAGGTGCTCTACCAGCCTGTTCTCCAATGATCAGAACCACCACAGAGCAGCTAACATTTAGTGGTGGATCATTCTCAACACTGGTGTGGTGGTGGTGTGTTAGTGTGTGTGGAGTGTTGACACAGCAGAGCTGCTGATGTTATTAAACACCTCAGTGTGACCAGACAACAGCATCTAGAGGACCAACACAAACTGTGCTGAGCTGCTATCTCTGACTCTACAAGGTAGGTGTGTCTAATAAAGTGGACACAGTGTTTAACATCCCCAGCAGCTCACACACTAACACACCACCATATCAGTGTCACTGAGAATGATCTACCTGCTCTGTGGGGGGTCCTGGAACAGGCTGAGAGAGTAACAGATGGACTACGGTCAGTGGCGATAAAATGGACAAAGTATGTGTACCTAATAAAGATGGCAGCTCACAGTAATAGAACTCGCCCAACAGTAAGAAGATAAGAGCACGAACGGTAATTGGATGTGGACACCTGGTATCAGCTCGAGAAATATTTTCTCAGACAGACTCGTCTTCTGACCTTGAAAAGGCTTTGTTATTTAAGAAGGAAGTGGGCCAATACCCTGAACTAGTCATAACATTATAACCTTGTTCTTACACTCACTGTCCATGTTATCAGCTGTACTTTCTCCTCCAACCAGACAACAGTCTCCTGTGAGCACCAAAGAAAGACAAGAGGACCAACACAAACTGCTGAGCTACTGACTTTACAGCTACAAGGTCAAGACCAAATCAGTACTCAGGCTATGAACTAAAACACTCATCATCGTCTTTAACACCAAGTGTTTATGTGACGGACACATTTCTACCTTTTGATAGCTTAATTACCATCCATCCATCATATTACGCTTATCCGTATCCGGGTCGTGTGGGTAGATATAATCTCTACAGTCTCCTGGGCCTTGCTCAGAACATCTCACCTAGGAGGCGTCCTAACCAGGTGGCCGAACCACCTCAACTGGCTCCTCTCAACATGTAAGAGCAGTGGAGAGTCTTTCCCGGATGTCCTCCTCACCCTGTGAGAGGGAGTGCCCGGACACCTTACGGAGAAAGCTCAGCCGCTTCCATCTGTGATCTCATTGTTTTCAGTCACTACTGGAAGGTCGGGGACCAGGTGAGGGTTGGAACGTACACCGACTGGTAAACAGAGAGCTTTGCGTCAGCTCTCTTTACAATAAAACAAACCAGTGCTGAGCCCGCATCACTGCAGATGCTGAACCAATCCGCCTGTTGATCCTGCTTCCTATTACCCTCACTCATGAACAAGGCCCCGAGATACTGAAACTCCTCCACTTGAGGCAAGGACACTTTTCCAACCCGGAGAGAGCTCTCCACCATTTCCTGGCTGAGAACCAAACTCATCCCTGCCACCACGTTTTAAACTGGTCTAATCAGAGCTGGTGGTCCTGGTCTGATGAAGCCACATCATCTGTAATCTACTGTTACATTACAGCTTATTTGTCTGAGAAAGTATTGAACGTTTAGAGTATAAAACTGATTTTTGAGGACTTTTGCATTGTGTGTTTACGATCTCCAGCAGCTCTGCTGTCTGATCCACTCAACACACTCTAACACACCACCACCACGTCAGTGTCACTGAGAATGATCCACCTGCTCTGCGGGGGTCCTGATCATAATAGAATAAAGTGTACAGAGGAACAGGTGAACTAAAATGCACAATAAGTATAACAAGGCGGTTTTAATGTAATAGCTGATCTGTGTATGAATGCATTTACATCCACCTCTAGCCAACACTAATGTAATAAGCTAGTACTACAGTAAAACACGTGACTACACAAGTTAATAAAGTGTTAATAATAAAGCCACACTGGAGTATTTCATGTCTGTGCGTGTTTCTCTTATTGATCTCTAACACCGCTTCAGTCTATTATTAATAACTCAACCACATCAAACTCAACATATATCATCATACAACAGATTTATCACATCATATTTACCTCTTCGTGTACTTCTAAAACTGATTTTAACGTTTAATTCACCAACTGATGCACTCCGTCGCCGGTTGTCGTCCCGCTCATGTGAATGACGTCGGCGCGGTTCAAAATTACCGCGGTGCTTCATGGGATTTGATGTTCTTTACCCAGAACGACACAAAACAATCTATCTGCAGCAGTTCGGTTGTATAATTAAGAACAACTATACTATAAGACTCCTACTTAGTCATTTTAACGAGTAAAATGCTACTATTAATTAGACATTTATTCTAATACAAAATGTTTAGTCTAAAACTAGTTTTCCACCTTTGCATATAAATGTTTAAATACTAACGGATGTGATATATAAAATGTGACGTGAACTATATGAATTAGTAATCTAATAAGATCTAAATAACACATTTTAATAATTACATTTTTACTACTAAAACGCTGTTTTATTGCAGATAATTATTTGACAGAATAACTCTTATTTTTTTTTAGATCTTTGCCTTATTATTCTGACAAAATAACTCAAAATCATGTCTTAATAAAGTCTATATAAAGACTAAATAAATAAATAATGACTATACATTTAAAAAATTATGATTTAAATATCAAAATAATTAGTTAAATATCGAACTAATGAGTTAATGTCTCAAAATAATGTTATAACATCTCAAAATAATGACTTTATATATCAAAATAATTACTTGGTATCACATTAATAAAGTTTTCGTTTTGTTTCCAACAGTCCCAGGCCAATGCAGTGTGTGCTGCTCTCTGAATTCTGCGGGCTTTAGGACCGCGCAGTCGTGGTTGTCCGTGCACAGGATCTACACATGTTCCGCATAGTTAGCAGCGGTCGGTCTGGAGCAGAAAAACTGACTTTTACACACAATTCAGCCGCAGACAGTGAAATAACCTGTGTCTTATAGTCCTGAGTTTACTGTGAGCTTTGTTTAGCGCGGGTGAGTTCACAGTCACTGTGTTTATACACGTTAATCTGAGCCTAAAGTCTGCAGGCTAACTTAGCTTAGCATAGCTGAAGTTTTATTTTGCTGTTTGCTGAGTTCAGAGCTTTATGTGTGTTTTATGCATTTATATGTGTTTTTTTGTTATTAGTTGCAATATCAGTTGTCATTTGTTGCTTTTGTGTGTAAATAAGATCCTGTCAGGTTGTAAAAGTAAACATACATGTTTGTTTTTTTTTGGTGAAAAGCATTATGGGTATATATATATATTATAGAATATTAGTTGAGTTACTATTGAATCCTTTATATCAGCTCCACTGACCACATACAGGTGCATCTAAAAAATAGAATATCATGAAAAAGTGAATAAATGTCAGCAATTCAGTTCAAAAAGTGAAACTTGTATTACACACAGAGTGTCTATTTCAAGTGTTTATTTCTTTTAATGTTGATGATTATGGCTGACAGCCAATGAAATCCCAAAACTCAGTATGTCAAAACATTAGAATATTATATAAGACCAATTAATATTTTAAATACATAAATGTTGTTCTACTGAAAAGTATGTACAGTATATACACTCGGTACTCTGTTGAGGCTCCTTTTGCATGAATTACTGCATCAGTGCGGCGTGGCATGGAGGTGATCAGTCTGTGGCACTGTTGAGGTGGTATGGAAGCTCAGGTTGCTTTGATAGCGGCCTTCAGCTCGTCTGCAGTGTTGGGTCTGGTGTCTCTCATCTTCCTCTTGACAGTAGCTCATAGATGCTCTGTGGGCTTTAGGTCAGGTGAGTTTACTGCCCAGCACAGTGATACTGTGGGTATTAAACCAGGTGTTGGTACCGTTGGCAGTGTGGGCAGTGCCAAGTCCTGCTGGATAAATGAAATCCACATCTCCATAAAGCTTGTCAGCAGATGGAAGCATGAAGTGCTCTAAAATGTCCTGGTAGATGGCTGTGCTGACTTTGAACTTGATATAACACAGTGGACCAACACCAGCTTAGTTCCCCAAACCATCACTGAAAGTACATTTTGCATTTCGTTTGGAAAGCAAGGTCCCAGAAGAATGGGGAGACACACAATCCAAGCTGCCTGAGGTCTAGTGTAAAGTCTCCACAATCAGTGATGGCCCTCATAATCCATAGATCTCCAAGTGAAGTCACAAGACACTTGTAGTGGACTGGATAGTTTTGGTTGTTGCACGGTTTTCACTCCAGTAGTGACTGAGGTGTTTAAAAGCATCAGCAGGTCTGCTGTGTCTGATTCACACTAACACACCACCACCACGTCAGTGTCACAGCAGTGCTGAGAATGATCCACCGGCTCTGTGGTGCCCTGACCAGTGAAGAACAGGACAAAGTCTACAGAGGAACAGGTTACAGTCTGTACTACAAAGTGCACCTGTATGCTCAGTGGAGCTTGTTTGTGTGAATATGACGTCACTACATCTGCAGGAACCTCGACATCACTGAGTTTATGCACATATGTGATGTGCTGTGTTTGTACACTTACATTGTGTATTTACATATTTCCTCTCAGCTGTATTAACTTCACAATAAAAGTGTCACAATCTTACTTTAAAAGTATAAAATATGTTTAAAAAATCTAGAAATGCTTAACTTTGGGTTTGTTTGTTCTTGTTTGTGCTCTCAGGTTCTCGCAGGAACCTGACATTTACCTGATGAGCTGCCATGAATCCGGAGAGACAGAATCGCAAGGAGGAGATCCAGCGGGCCTTGGCTTTCATTCAGTGAGAGAACTTAGCTTCAAATGCTTTTAATGACTTCTTATCCATCCTGTATATTTAACTTTTTATTTGAATCTGCGTGGCCAAATCTTAAGAAGGTTTTTATTCTGTAATTACACAAAATAACTCAAATGATTTTACACAAATAATGATCAAATGTTTAAGATTTATAATATAATAACACCTGCTTACAGTTTACTGTAAAACACTACAATGTAGTAGCTTTTAGATTTTAGTCCCAGAAATCATCTTTTTCAGGCTGCGCAGCACTAAAGGGACATTATGCAGGTTAATCTGGCAACTCAGATTTGTGCCACAAGAGGGCGGCCTATAGCAGTTGTATTTGTTACTTCAGTAAAGGCCTGACACAGCAGAATCTTTAATTAGCAGCTTGGAAATGAACAAATTAAGTAGAAAGAAGAGAGTTACAGCTTTTATACCACCTGTAACTGCTACTTTTTGTGTTTTCAGGTCATCGCTGCCTTTCCCTGACCCAGAAGGCTATGAGGTTTGTATTTTTGCACATGTTATCTGCTCAGGGTGTCTAGAAGGTTGCTCTGTTCACCTCCCCCGTCTCTTGATTTCCTCCTCCCACTTTGCAGAGCTTTCTGATGCAGCTGGTGTGTAACCTACTGGATGAGGGCAACGCGGCATTTCGTGAGGGGGACTGGACGCTGGCCCGTGGCCACTTCAGCGAGGGCATTAGTGTAGCGCGGTATGCCCATGGTGAGGCTGTGACGGTTCCTGCAGCGCTGCAGGAGAGTCTGTATGTGAATCGGGCTGCAGCACACCACAACATGGTGAGTTTCCCATGAGCTGTAAGGTTCTCTGGTTTGTGGTTCTGCAGTGCTGCTAGGTTCTTGATGTGAAATGCAGCCATGTGACAAATTAGAATATGGTGGGAAAAGTTTGTAATTGAGTTAAACTGTCATTTTATATGAATTATTATACTGTTTTTTAGTGATGCACCGATACCACATTTTTTAAAACCGAGTACGAGTACAAGTACTTACATTTAAGTACTTGCCGATACCAAGTACCAATAAGAGTACTAATAAATATCAATACTTACAATTAAAATGAAACTCAGCCTGTATGTGTGTCTTATGGCTCCAGTTAGATGCGTTTGTGATCTATTTAATCTAAACACCTAAGATAATGATAACAGATTACACATTTCCCCTTTATACACTGAAACATTCAAAAATGAAACATATCAGATATACATAATCATCACCGTTAGCCAACTAGCTAGCTACACTATGTTAGCTTACCTTTTTGTAAAGCTCGTGGTGGTGAGAACTGAGGACCTCTTGAGGTTAGTAGTGCTTTTCCCAGTTATTTTACATCCACAAACTTTGCTCTGTTTTGTTTTGTGTGGCAGCGAAAGTGAAATTACTCCATAAATCGCTTCTTCTTTTCCGTCGAAGCTGCAGCTGTGACGTCAGCACGTTGTGTTGTTAAACTTCACCAGTCTGACTGTGGAGCTTAACGTGCTTTGAGGAAGTCAGACGTGCGGCAGGTTTGCTTTAAAAAGCGGATTACTGGACAAAAACATTATTTTAGTCATTCTGTGACATTTTAGTTTCGTTTTTATTCGCCGACGTAAAGTCTAATACTTTTAGTCATAGTTTTCGTTTTAAAATATTAGTTTTTATTTAGTTTTCGTCGTGAAAAAATGGTCGTCAACGAATATTTTACATCATAATTATCGTTAACGAAATTAACACTGCTTTTGTCACCTTAATTCACCTGGAAATACCTCCACACCGCTGACATAGCTGCTCCTTCTCTACTACCGGGCTGGTTAAAGTCACGCTGCCGTTAAGTGGCTTGTTCAGCTCGGCTACCGTACGTAGTCATCGTCTTCTTTTTTTTTATTTTATTTTTTAATTTTATTTAATTTTATTTATTTATTTATTTTGTGGTGCAAACTAATACTGTCTGTTAGAAGGAAACGAAGCTCCCATCACGCTGGTATCGGATCCTGTAGTATCGGAGCACTTTTATAAATACGAGTACAAGTACACGCACATGGTGTCGGACAGATACCCGATGCTGGTATCGGTATCGGGGCGTCCCTAGTTGTTTTAATGATGATCAGTATGAATCATAGCTCAGTTGGCTTCGAACTCACGATGCTCAGATCATAGTGACGGTGCCTTGGTCAGCTCTCCCCCACATAAACTGATCCGGTCCTGTGCTGTGCGTTTGCTGGTATTGTGTGTGTTTCAGGGAGAGTTTGAGATGGGTGTGAGAGACTGTGACAGTGCGCTGACTGTGTGTAAGGACAGTGGGAGGGCGCTGTACAGGAAGGCGGTGTGTCTGAAGGAGCTGGGCAGACTGAAGGAGGCTTACGAGTGCAGCACAACCTGCCTGCTCACTTCTCCTCAGGTACGAGTCTGAAAGTTTCATCAGCATGTAAATAACACAGGTAGTTCTAAAGGTTCTAAAGCTGTAAATGTAAACGTCTGTAGTTTATAACACAGCTGGTGTGAGGCCGACCGATCAGCTCGGACTAATTTAGCTTTCATTTCTGAATTAGCAGGAACTCCTTTCCTTGCAAATCAAAGCATTTTATTTGCTGTCTAAGCATATCTGATTACATACATTTCTTTAGCCTGGATCAGTGCCCCGCCCACAGCGCTGTTTGATTGGTTAAAATAAATACGTTGAATAAATCCCGTCAAACTTGCTAAAACTCTGTTTTTAATGTTATGGTAAGAGCTGCGTCCTAAATGTACAGACATGGTAAATGACTGTGTGTACGTCCCACATATTAATTATCAGTGTCTTTCCCCCCCAGTGGTTGGTAGCCAATCGACCCGCCCGTTCATTGACTCTCCCCATCACTTGTAATGTCTCTGACTAACACAGGCCTCCTCTGATGCATGTGAAGTCAAGCTCCGCCTCTTTTTTAACTGCTGCTCATACACCGCCGTCGGGCAGTCAATGTGCTCAGAGGAAAGCGCAGGACCCCCAGTTCTGATGTATCACCTGGCAGATGCCTGAGCCAGTAGTGCTAGGGAGAGAGTGCCATCTTACCCGCCCAGAGAGAGCACAGCCAGTTTTGCCCTCTTGGGCCCCGGCTGATGATGGCAAGCAGCATGTTTTGGGATCATGATGACAGCGCCTTACTCTGCTGAGCCGCTCGGGGCCGTTATCACTGTCTTTGATTACTAATAGTTGATATTGGTATCAGCTCTGAACGTCATGAGACTCCGTAATCAGTGAGTGACTGGTTATTAACACTGATTTTTTCTGCTGATCAGGATAAAAAAGTGAGTGAACTGGCTCAGGAACTGGCCGGCAAACTGGATCTGAAAATTCGCAAAGCTTACGTCGGCCCGCAGGTCAGTACTGTTAGTGCTTTACAGGACACTGTGTCATGTTTACAGTAGAAATGTAAGTGTGTGTGTGTGTGTGTGTGTGTGTTACACGTAAAGACGGTCGAGGTATTCTCACAGCAGCTCACATTAAAAACAGCGCTGGGCTCATTTTACATTGTGACTCTGTTAATAAGCTCTGATGAGTGTCAGTAACCGATTCTGTCTAAACACTCGGCCGTCTGTTGAAATGATTTCGGAAGGTCGTTGAGGCATGAGACACCTTCATTTCACTCCAAAAAGTGAAAAATGGTGAAAGTACGGTTACATACTGTGAGCTGAAGTCTTGTCATTGAAACTGAGCCTGGATCAGCACTTCTGTACCATAAGGATTGTCCAAGATGGCCGACGCAGCATTCTGCTACACAAGTTGTTAATATATTTAGAGCTCACAGCGAGTCGTTCAGATCTGGGTGAGGTTTGAGCTGAATTCTTGGCTTGATTAAATTCTCGTGTTCCAGTCTTCCTGTCTGTTTATTTAGTGTAGTGTGTAGGCTGACCTCTTCTCTCCTGTGGTGTTGGCAGGGTGATGCTGATGGCAGTGGAGACTGTCTACCTGCACTAGAGCCGGTGAGGTTTTTTCAGGTTTTTTTTTTTCTTTAGTTCCTAAATGTCGTCTTTTTTATTTACACTCTTGTTCCTCTCCTTCTCACAGATGTCAAATGGTGTGGATGACTTGTGTGACGTCACAGGTACATCAGACTTCTTGTCACATTTATGAAGCCCAGTTTCAGATCCTAGTTGCATGTGTAGAGTTAATGAGCTCATTAATATTCATCAGTAAACTTTAACTAACCTTATGTAGCTGTTCTTTCCAAACAGGATGTGATCATTTTTAGGATTTGGCTACTAAAATTGCTTTTTTGTGTTAATAAATGTCAATTGAAGCCATACATGGATGAAAATAGGTTATACACAGTCATGTCAGAATATTATTACCACTTTCCCAGTCGTGGGAATACTCATCCTTGGCTTGCTTTTATTATTGAGGTTAATTAGCTCTGCTTTACTTGTTAGAGTTGTCGTTTTCCTCTGGCATCAGTGGCCCGTGGGGCACCACGGTTAAGCCATTTGGAGACACTCAAGTGTACAAGTCCAGTACACTTTCACTACGGCGGCTCTAGAGCATCTCTCAAAGTTGGTGGTTTCTGAGGTGCTTCCTTTGTCCATGATGATGGTTTTACACTCTGATAGAACTGACTGGTGTGCTCACTTATTTAAACCCTGTCACATGACATCTGTGACATCCCAGGCAGGGGTGGTGATAATATTCTAATATGATTGTATACACCACAGTCCTAAAAGAAGAAGGCTTCACCCCAGAATCAGGTGTACATATTCTTAGCTCAGCTCAGGTAAGATGTGTCTGGAGTCACGTTTTGCTTCTGTGGTTTAGAAATGAAGCTGTGAGGCGAACGATGCTAACAGCAGAACTCGGTAGTCACCTAAGTGGTCGTCATCAGAATATATCACTCAGTCCTCATCCGCATGTTAGTGAAGGTCTCGCTCTGAGCTGAAGTCGTCGTCGCTGAAACTGAGTCAGCACTTATCTTCCAAGATGGCCGACGCAGCATTCTGCTACACAAGTATTTTATAGGGTTATCTTCTAAGATCTGGATGAGGTTTGAGTTTAGGTGACTGTTCAGTTCTAGTATATGTCACTGACACACAGCTCCGGTTCGGAACAAAATAGTCCAGATATCCAGACATGTCTTTACTGACTGACTTCGTCAGGCTGATTTTTGTGTGAACGTGTTTGTTTTCTCTCAGTCGGTGTGTCTGAGTGTGTGTCTCCTGTCCTGCCTGCTCCGGTTCCTGTGAGCGATGCCTGCCAGGAGCCCCTGGTGCTCAGAGCAGCTGCGCTGGACCCCCAGCATGTGTCCCTGTCAGTGCCTGTGTCTGAGCCGCTGGGGGACTGTGAGCTGATGGGGGACGAGCTGGACATTCTGCTGGACTCATGTGTCTCCAAACAGGAGGAGCTTCCACAGGTGAGCAGATAATAATTTTAGGTCACACAGGTGAGGTGGAGCTGAAACACTGGCATGGAGTCTAAAGTATCTGTGCATCTCTGTCTCTCTCTCTCTGTCTTTGTCTCCGTGTCTCTCTCTCTGTCTCTGCCTCTCTCTCTCTCTATCTTTGTCTCCGTGTGTCTCTCTCTCTCTCTCTCTCTCTCTCTGCCTCTCTCTCTCTATCTTTGTCTCCGTGTCTCTCTCTGTCTCTCTCTGTCTCTGCCTCTCTCTCTCTGTCTCTCCCTCTGTCTCTCTGTCGTTCACTTTGTCTCTCTCTCTGTCTCTCTCTCTCTGTCTGTGTCTATGTCTGTCTCTCTGTCTCTCTCTCTGTCTGTCTCTCTCTCTGTCTGTCTCTCTCTCTGTCTGTCTCTCTCTGTCTGTCTCTGTCTCTCTCTCTGAATGTCTCTGTCTCTCTGTCTCTCTCTCTGAATGTCTCTCTCTCTCT